>JAQGBJ010004374.1:0-10403 GCA_034698345.1 Sphaeridia pumilis | reverse complement strand
GTTGTAGGGACTGAGGTTGAATCTTCATTTGAGGTTGAAGCAGAAGTTTGTGGTTCATCGAGGTAGATGACTTCAGGAGTTTCTTCGATTTCAGAAGATGTTGTTTCCAACAAGGTGCTGGAATTGGTAGAGGAGACTTCCGCTGAAGTTTTGAATGGGGTACCGGTAGTAGTGCTGAGCTCGAGTGGTGAATGTAGTGCACATTTTGCTGGTGGGTTGGGTCCTTCTGGTACGTGATGGGGGCAGATTCCCGCGAAGTTTACGGTGAAACCGTGACAGGGGTCCTTAGATTCCAAGGTTTCGTAGTGAGGCACAAGAACTTGTATTTGCGAAGTGGAACTGTCAATAGCTATAACCCTTACAGACTTCGGTTTAACGCTTTTGTTGACGTCGTTAAGTCGGTATATGTTGACACTTGGTGTTTTGATGTAAGGGTTGAACCAGATAAGGTTTCCGCTATGATAAGCAAAACCTTTTATGTTTTTAACAACTCCTTTGTTGCTGAATGTAAAAACGGTTTGCTGAATATCGGCTTCTTTCTGCAGCTCCTCGTAGGTCGCTTGGTAAATCGCGTCCTGCGACAAGATGTAAACTTTCGTTTGGACTTCGCTGACGATGAGACCGTTGCATTCAGTTGCAGCTGAAACTTCACGTTCGAAGCAATCTGATTTCTTTCCGGTTCGATTGAAGGCTTGCCATCGAAGTTGAATTTTTCCCTCGGATTTGGTGCACCAAAAGAGAATTTGGCGAAAGGAGTCGACAGCAACGTGCTGAGGCTCTTTGACGTAAACTTTCATGTTCTTTGCGATTCCGTTTTCGAGGGCCCACAAGGACTGCGTTTCGTTGTCGGCCTCCGCCATCCAGAAAAGGTCGCTTGTGTTTGCCGCCTGGTTGACGAGATACGGTGCATTTTTAGGGTTCTGAGAAATATGGTTGGCGTTTGGCACCCAAAAACCGTCCAGGTTACTTTTGGTGTAACATCGGATGCCCGTTTCGTTAAATTCTGGGTTACGTTTGGGTTCGCACAGTCGACCCGTTAGCGAATTGTAAGCGACAACTTCCTGTCCATACTGAAGACTCTTGAGCCAATTCCATTCTTCGGTTGTTTCTGAACTGGTACTGAGTACTTTCGCTCCTGATTTTTCAACGGCGAGGACCACCAAAGGCTTGCAATCGTTTTCGACTGTTTGAAGCGGTTTTTCAAAAGGACACCAACAAATGCAATTTCCAGTTCCGTTCAATCGGCAGAAGCGAGGGCAAGTGTCCAGATTTGTCTTGTGCCGATTCCACGAAATTTCTGTCCCAAAAAGCAATGTGCTCTTTTGTTTTGGGTAGTAAGTTCTCCAACTCTTCTTCGGATTCACATTTTGGGATTCTAGTGAAAAGTTGCCGCTTGATTGATGACGAGTATAAGTCATTGTGCCACTTGTGCTGAGGCTCAGGTGGCTTTTATACTCGCTTTCATGCACATCGAACTTCGGCCTTGAAACTGTTTCGTTGAGATAGTGCCAAGAAAACACTGAATGCTGCATCATGTTGTACAAAATTCCCGAACTGACGTCCACGGCAATAGTATTAACTCGGTGGGTGCCATTCGTTGTCTTCGTCGTTCTATTGGGAATTTCAGCTGTTTTGGTTCCTTTGAGCAAATCAACGTACCAAATCTTGTCATGTTTGACGTCTTCAAAGAAAACGAACCAGTTGTTGGTATCCACGGCGATGTTTTCTTCGTAAATGTTGTCGCCTCTGTAAATCGTCACTGAACTGTTTGATTTTGAGTCAAACATCATAATGGAAACCGTAGACTTTCTCTTGACTTTGGTCGTGGTCGTGTAGATGATTTCGTAGTCGTTGGTCCGAGGATAGGGAAAGTTGATCGAAATGATTCTGCTGTGCGATGGCGTTGCATAATCACGGTTGTCCACGTCTCCTGAATCCAATCTCTCGATACACGTCAACTTCGAAGCCTGGTTGAAGCATAAACGCTCGCCCGTCAGATCGGCGACCATCAAAGGCTCCTCACGGCCAGAATCCAGCCCGAAAACGAACTTGTCGAGTTCTCCGAATGGCTTTTTTGATGGAGTGTAAACTTCTACAATGTAGTTCTGCTTGACTTGCTGAACATATCCAACCAGAAAACTTTCTTTTTGATTTGCGGGATCTGGAAACGTAATTTATGAATTTATGAATGTTATGTACAGAAAATGCGATGAAGGAAGAGCTTGATATGTTTACCTTGATCACCGCTGCCGTGTACATGTGAAATCCAGGTTGCACCCAGCAATACACAAGCTAATAGCATTTGAAGCGCCATTTTTGCGATCCTCTTCTTGGCTTACACGTTCATAAAGAACTGAAGCTGGCGGAGCTGAGCAGTTCTGAAGATTACGACTCAAACAGTTCCTTCGAGTGAAGTTAATGATTAATTATGCGGAAGTCAAGATGGCTTCGGTGGAAACTATGATTGAAATTCGGTGGAAATGAAGACTCAACGGAAATGAAATAAGGTTCTTCCCGTACGATTTGGCAGCACTATGGCATATTAAAGGCTGCTAATTCTTATATCAGAGCGACTTTCAATCAAGAGCATATGAGAAACTGTTCAACATCCTGTATAAGCTCCTTGTATCTCAATACTTCGGTATTTTTCTATGTGATTAAAGTAACGTCCGTTCTTCTGTAGAAGAACTACCTTCATTCTTCATAAAAGGATAGATAAAAGTAGTGACTGTGTCATGATTCTTCAACAGCGATTCCCTCGTTGTCTTGAAACACGGGAAACCAATTAACACTGCACATAAATATGGCTGACAAATTGCAGTTCAAATCCGTTTATCCATTAATTTCATGGAATGATAGAAATAATGTTCAACGCCAGACCCTGAATTTCGCAATTTTTCGTTCAAGGTCAAAGGTAACTTCCAATACATATGCAAAATTCGAATTCAGCATGAATCATGCCACTTGATGCACTAGATATCCTTGGCTCGAGCGGTGATTTCAAACGTCTTTTGGCTGATCGTTCTCTCCCATGCTCAATACAGTGGAGGACGACGAGAGAATTTCTGTGTGTTAAAAGCCTGTGCGTTGCTTGTGTGCAATGTTTACATCTCGCACAGCAACATTGAATTGGATCCCAGCAACATCAAAATTTTCCTCATCTCAAACTTTCAATTGTAGTTTTCAGTTTAATTGCAATTTGAAATGTTAAAAAGTTAAATTTAATCTCTTATTAATCTCCAGCACATTTAGTTCATCATTTCAAGTGTTTTACCTCTCACATACTCGTCGTTACACACCTTCAAAAGTTGTAACTTATTACCAAATTATTGTTTTAGCCGTTTTCTCTTCCTCTTGTCTTTTCTCAAGTAATTTATTAAAAAAGTGACGTAAATTCAGGGTATCAGTTACAAGTAAGTTACATTTGTCAGTCTACAATTCGGTGGAATTTCTGAAGTTTAAAATTAGTACGGTTCAAGTTACTCTGCTAAAGTTTGTGTGCAGTAAGTTAGTTTCGGCAAAAAATCAAAATCATAATCGTTAGATTTCATAATTCCAGTTCAAAATCTATAGTTTTTCCAATTCTTTCCATTATAATTCAAACCTTCAGTCAGCCGATCTATCAATATAAACCTTATAGAATCTTTGTGTAGAATATCTTCCTGTCAGTGAGTTGTGTGTATGTGTGTGTGATCATTTCATTTACTACATTCAACCTTGGTCGAGATAAGAAAAAGTGATAAACTCTCGTCGTGATCTTCCAATGTGCAATACGTATTGGCGAAACTAGCCACCAAACCAAGCAATTAATAGCCTGTCCAAGTTACGGCAACAAGATGAAGTTCTTTGCATTCTCGCCATGTTAAACGGCCGGTTATAGAATTGGAAGAGAGCAACCAGCAAATCACATGTGTCTGTCTGCTGATCTGAAATAGTTTTTGGGGCTGGCCTTCATTGATTTTGTGACGCCACAGTTACCAAAAAACCAATACCAAAATGGCGTTCAGGGGCGGAAATTTACTGGACAGTGAGTGTGGACAATTGAATCCTATGCTAAAGGTGGCATCCCATTTCACACAAGATACGACTTTGAGAGAGACTCTAGGAGTTCCTGGGAGTTCCAGAAGTATTCAGAATGAAGCTGTAAGTTGCAAAATAAATATTTTTGTGGATTCAAAGAGAATGGAAGAAATTCTAAACGTTTTTGTTGGTGTTGATTACACAGTTTGGTCCCGGACGTCAAGAGCTGTTACCGCCAACAACGTTCCAAATGGATAGTTTGTTACGTGAAATCCAGTCGATGGATAATGCTGGACCTGTCGTCAGAGCTCCTATTTCCGGACCGTCCATCGCTGATCTGGCTAGGGCTTCTGATTGGGCTAATGAGTATGGTGCAGCCGCAAATGTCGGAAAGGTAACTCTTATGCTGATAACTGACAGGTGAATATGAATTTTAAAGAATTTTAATCAAAATTATTGGCATTTTCAGAACTATGGAGCTGTCTGGGCGGGAGAATACTTTGACGCTGAGCTGGACAGCGTGTGGAATCAAACAAGAGAGCCAAATATGGTACCTTTTCAGCGCATGCAATCAATGACACCAGGACCCCAAGCAATGCTACCCCGCGACTTGCTCAATGACTCCAACGTCAGCATGACAGCCAAAGAACTCTTGAATGATGATAAATGGGCTGATGACTATGTGGAAACTGCAGAGAGAACCGAGCTGATGTCAGCCGCCGGTGACCTCTTGAGCACTGTTCATGACCCGAACATGAAGGCTACAGAGTTTATGAAGTTTGTTGAGAAAATTAGCACTGGAGAAGTAGAATTCGAGACTGTGTCTGCTGCTGGTCCGGATACAAGTGAAGTTGCATCTGAAGATTGGGCGAGTGAATACGACCGAAACCTTGCTAGTGGCCAAAGCTGGGCTGAGGAATTCGCACTTCAGTCTAACGTGAATGATATGCCAGAAGGACTTGACCAGGAAGGCAAAGAGGACTTTTGGCACAAGCTACAAGAAGAATGGGACCGGCTGGCTCAAGAAAACACGTCTAGTCATCCTTGGTTAACGGAAACAGCGCAATTAGATCAGCCTTATGAGTTTAAAGAAGACAATCCGTTTCAAGCTGTGGAAGATCCATTGTCCGAGGGAAAGAGGAAGTTACTTGATGGTGACATTCCAAGTGCTGTGCTGCTGTTTGAAGTTGCTGTTAATCAGAATCCGGAGAACCCAGAATGCTGGCTCTTGTTGGGAACTACTCAAGCGTTGAACGAACAGGATCCATTAGCCATTTCTGCCTTGAACAAGTGCCTTACCATGGATCCGACTAATTCGAATGCTTTGATGTCGCTAGCAGCCAGTTTGACAAATGAGTCACATCATTTGCAAGCTGCTAATGCTTTGAAAGTAAGTTAATGATCATATCATTGCTGTTCACTTTGAAAAGCAAATTTTTATTAATTCTTTCATGTATCTTTCAGAGATGGCTTAAATACAACCCAAAGTACGCTGCAATCATTCCGGAAGAAGTGCAGCCTGTAGATACCAGAACTTCAACTATTTTACCTACGTAAGTAATTTTGTTGAATCAGATTTTATCATGGTTCAAAAGATGCAATAAAAATGTATGAATCTGTTACCCACTTCCAGAGACGAACTTACAAGAGTCCAACGCTACTACATGCAAGCGGCTCGATTGAATCCTACTTCAGCAATAGATCCAGATGTGCAATCAGGCCTAGGAATTCTGTTCAACTTGGGAGCAGATTTCGATAAAGCTGCTGACTGTTTCCAAGCTGCGCTTACAGTCAATCCAGAGGTATGGCATTTTTCATTCCAGCGGTCCATCACTATCGGCCTACCTGTTTTCTATGTTTATATTTTCTAGGACCCATTACTTTGGAACAGACTCGGTGCTACACTTGCCAACGGTGGAAAGTCCGCAGAAGCCATCGGTGCTTACCGCAAGTCATTAGAAATATCACCCGGGTGTGTGCGAACTAGGTACAACCTTGGTATATCATGTGTCAATCTGGGGGCTTATCGGTAAGTTTGCATGACTTCAAAGCACAGCCTTGAATGTTGAATTACCTTGTAATATTATTAACCTCTGAATCCCCATTGCAGAGAAGCGGCAGAACACTTTGTCTCTTCGCTAAACATCCAAGCTGCTGGCAGGGCTGGAGATCAAGATGTCAGACCCAATAGCACCTCTGCAACTATCATGTCAGATTCAATCTGGTCGTCGCTCAGGATGGTTTTACATTTGCTAAACCGGCAGGACCTTACTCACGCGGTTTCGGTCAAGTATGTAAAAATTTGAACCTATTCGAGTCAATTTCCTTCAAACCGAATTGCATTAATTCTGGTTCCATATTTGCAGGGACCTGCCAAAGCTCAACCAAGAATTCCAAGTGCAAGTTTAAACGGTGTGTCAAGTTGACGATGTGTTCCAATTCCAAACTCCTTATCTAAGCCTAAGCGAGTCTTCCAAAGTACGATTGAAGAAATATGTGTTCGTATGCACGAAGTGTTCTACTCCTACATGTAATATCCGTGTCTTTTATGTTTTGTAACTGTGAGAAGATAATTTGACAGTGAATGAGCTAGGTTAGTTGTTACCGTATAGTCACTAAATGAATTTTTATAGTCACGTGCCTTGTTCAGCTATCCAGCAACTTTTGCTTCTCGGTGACGAATGTTTTTCTGTGAAAGGGTTTCCTAAGGGTATATGCCAGTGTTTTGTACAAAAATCCAAGAAGAAAAGTTGTATCTATGTGTACCACTTTACAGTCCTAAAAAGTAGGCTTCGTAGTTTAAGTGCCTAACTTACTGCTGAAGCCTGTTTTTCCAAAACATTATCAAATTTTATGATTCTACATCTGCAGTCTTGTGCAGGCGATGAACAGATCGAAACTTCAAAATTTAGTTGTCAAAATTTAAAAGTTATATTAAAACAATTTGGTCTATTGGCAAAAGGTGTTGCTAGTCTAGTGAATTACTGAAATACTATGGATACGTGTCAAAAAGGGTTTGTAATTTCAAAAATATGATGTGTCACAATTTCTAAAGGTGGTATATGAACAAAGTTTATGTCCTGACGGAAAACAAAGGCTATACTCCAAATCATGGGTTCGAACGACAAGCCAGGTTCTTTCTCTTTGTGAGTAACTTTTTTATGATTCCGGTTCCGGTTGTTGTTTGCTGTTCTAGTATGTATGTAATTCAGCAAGAAGCAGATTAATTAATACTTTTTGCAGTCAATTCCGCAACGAAAGTGATGTGGTAAGCGTACTGATTCAGCAACTAATGAAGCTTGCTGGTTATGCCATAATTCTCGGCATTCTGTAGTAAGTTTCAATTTCAATATCTAGTATATGCTGCTATAAGACCGTTTCGCAATAATTCCAGCTGTCCATTAATTTTACAGCGTGGTAACACTGGTCATTTTGATTGTGGTTCACCATTGCAAATACGACCACAATGCTTCAGAAGTTCCGGACTCGATAAAATACGCGTATCAATACTCGTCGGACGAAGAAGAAGAGCCTGCAGGCGATGATGTAATTTCCAAGTTGGCAGCGTTTGACAAGGCGAACGTGATGGCGATGGCCAAACCGAAACAGCCACTGCGGACGTATAGCAAAACCAGCATTCCACAAAATGAAAGAACAAAAATTATGAGGATTGATGATAGCATGTGGCCTTCGTTCATTAAAAAGAAGTAATCCGTATTAGGACCAAGCAGTACAATTAAGTTTGGAGTGTAGGTAGCGAAAATGTTATAGTATTTTTCGGAGGATTGAAAATATCAGAAACATTGTATAGCGAATTTTCACTTCTTTTCGATTTCTAGCAAGAAGAAATAAAAATTGTAACAATAACATGACTGACTGCAGTGCAATTCAATTGCTCAATCAAACATGCATTTAAGAATTTAAGATCCTAACCCGTTAAAAGATAGAGACCACAAGTTGACCAAAGATCCAAAAGAAGGCCTGTCAGCAGGAGCTTGATTCCAGCAAGGAAGCAAAATTTCTCGATAAAGCTCAAGTGGCATTTGGTCAGGCTGAAGTAGTCGCATGCCTTCTTTGAGTCCTGTCACAAACGCTGTATTCCAGTCTTTATCCGGAAACGGCACAGCGCCGAGGCTGAATATTTCCCAAACTGTGACGCCGTAGGACCAAACGTCAGATTTGAACGAGAATTCCAGGCGACTCATTGTTTCCGGCGAGGACCAACGCCACGGCAGTGGACATCCTTTCTTTTTCCTGTAGATTTTTGACTGGTACATGTTTTTCGAAAATCCGAAATCGCTGATTTTAGCCGTGTAGTCTTCGCAAACAAGTATGTTTCTTGCGGCCAAGTCGCCGTGAACAACGTTTTTCCGTTCTAAATAGTCCATGCCGGAGGCGATTTCTTGGGCCCATTTGCAAAGTTGGTTCAATGCGACTTTCTTACTGGGTTTACAAATGGAGAGGCAGGTTAGAATTGGCCAGGTTTTGTAGGCGTTGTGGGCGTCGTTGTTCTCAGGTTCTGGGAGTATCAATTGTTGTTCCACCCGTTTTCCAGTACCTTCGACTTCTGTTGTTCCGATAGATTCATAATTCTGAAGCATTGATAGCAGACATCCACGCGTACACAATTCAAGAACAACTCTTACAAGGCCAGTTTCAATCTCGCTGACTTCAGCGCCCAGGAACTGGACAATGTTCTCGTGGATGCCGACATAAGCCATGATTTTGAGCTCCTTTAAAAAGTCCTGAATGACTTCAGTATCAAAGTTGTTCTTGACAGTTTTGACAGCCACCTGTTGATCATTGTAAGCGCCTTGGCAAACGACCCCAAAGTTGCCTTCACCAAGCTTAATGGACTGGGATATTTCCAGCTGATCTGGAGGAATAATTGCCGTGAACGGCAAATGAAGCGCACGTTCTGCATCGGTGGTAGCCTGCTGAATCTGGGAATCATTTCCCTTCATGAAGGTATCAATCGCCCTTTGGAACATGACGTCTTGCTTTCTCAACTTTCGCCAGAAGATGACGCTCATGCAGCTTGCGAAGATGATCAAAATGAAGACGCTCACTGGAATTGGCCACCAGAAAAACGTTGCTGAAGTAGCTCCGAGCTGTTCAGCTTTCCGGAAGTCATCTGAGTACGAAGATCGGCATGCTTCAAACTGAAGGCCAAAAACCGTTGCATTCGCCTCTTGGTTCTGGCACATGCAAACCGGTTTGCCAAACTCAAGTTGGCAGTGGAACGGGCATGAAGCAGAGGTACAAGGAGTGCTGCTGCTCACCACATTCTTCTGGCTTTTGAAGTTGATGTCTACGATCTCTTCATCTTTGGAACTGGTATTCACTTGACGGAGCTCAAGTTTTGTCTTTGAAGTTGAACGGCTCAATGGGCCTACAATCACAACTCTGCTGTTGATCAGAGTCTTGATTGACAGGAAGATAAAGTCGTTGTGAAGCTTGAAAGATTGGGGTATGCCGTATTGGAATTCCGCCAGAAGTACTTCTGATGAGGCATTCAAACTGTTCCACCCGTACAAGCCTTCCGAAGTAAGGACAAAGGCCTTCGTTCCCAACGTGTTCAAAGAAGCAACTGCTAATCCATAGCACTTTCCCGGAACATTCGCCAACGAAGTCACGTTTCCGGAGTTGACGTCGCAGCTACGAAGTTGGCAATTCCCTCCGGTGGTTTTGGACCAAACCAACGTGTGGATTTCTTCAATGAAGTGAGGGTACTGCAAACGGGCATCTTCATGGAAGCAGCTATACCGCATCCGCTTTCGACGTTGCGGAAACCCAATGTTCAAACATAATCGACTGACTGATCCAGTAGCTTCGTCGGAAATCCAGTAGACGTTTGTCGAAGCTGAACTGACTTTTTCAGCAAAATATAAACTGTTCAAGATTTCGGGGATTGTTTGAACTTTGGCGTTGGATCCGTAAGTAGTACATGTAATGCTTGGAGCGACGAGGACGCAAATTCGCTGAAGCTGAGGTTCATGAGTGAAGATTTTGCCAAAAAGGAAGGTACTGGGCAGACCATCCACAGGTTCACCTTTTGAAGATCCGATTTCGGTTGAATGGATGCTGAAGACCGATGAGGAGTCCCGTTTTATGACTCCGAGTAGAAGTTCGATTGGGCGACATCCAGAAGCTTCGTTGATCATCAAGGGAGGACACCAGCAGCTTTCAGTCTCATTGGATTCTAATACTGGTGTTGTGCAGAGTGGCTTCGTTTGGAGTACTGCAGGGCTTTCGGAAGTCGAAGGATAGTTGACCATTGTGAACTGCAGACCTTTCAGTTGGTCTGGGAAATCGTGGAGATATTGGGCTCCTGCCAGGTGATCCGTGCTCATGATGAGTATCCGATCTTGCTTGTCCAAATA
>JAQGBJ010004373.1:0-10405 GCA_034698345.1 Sphaeridia pumilis | reverse complement strand
TAAGTCGCATGATTTTGTATGGATTTCTTAATAAACCATTAAGGTATCGATGAACAGTGCAACATGCACTGAAGATTATTGTTTTCAGAAGTAATCATTGAGCTTAATTACATAAGACAACCACAAAAAATAAGTAACATGTTGTGTAAGCAAAATATGCTTTGCAAAACACTTGAACAAACTGTGAAACCTCAAACTTGAAACAGCAAGCGGCTACTGTCTTTCTCCTCGAGCGAATTCCTCCAACTCCATAATCATCAAGTCTGTTGCAGTAGGCTTGATAGTTAGCAATGCAGATTTAACCATGTCCTGCAAATTTTAACAATCATTAACCTTTTTGAAATTTTGCATGGTCATGAACTAGGACTTTAGAAGAAATTACCTTGGTTAGAAACGGTTTTTTGATCTTCTCATTGAGCAACCGAAGTTTAAACTCAACGTCACCATCAGTTGAAAGGAGTTGTTTGAACTCAAGCGGAACCTGTTTTGATAACTTTGGGGCAGCACACCATTGCTGATACAATTGAAACGGCTGGAATCGAATGAATTCGTTTAAAGACATGATATCTCTGCCGGAAAATCTAGGAATTGAAAATAATTTTACTTGAAATGAAAAATAGTGAGAAACAGTTTGTATTGTTGTTTCTACCTTTGGGTTTTCAGGACCAGTTTATTCAAATATTTCTCCAGTTTAGGTTCAAGCTGGTAGTCTTCAAGTAATTTGCTGAGTAGAATCCTTCTTTCCTCAGGTGCTGGCAGAGGAACATAGAGTTTGTAGTGGAAGCGCGAAGAAAACGCATTATCTGAAAATGACAGAGAAATTAAGTTGAAAGACTCGACTATTATGAAGGAATAGTAGTTTGAGTCCTAGTTTACCCAGAGAATTTGGTGAATTTGTGGCGCCAATTAGAACAACATCTTCATATTTTGTGATTCCTGAACAGAGAGTCAGTAAGAGGTTCTTGAGAGGAAGCAATCCTTCAGAGCTGGACCGCGTGCCCACTAAGACTTCAACCTCATCAACAAAAATAATTGCAGGAGCACATTCTTTTGCAGCTTCGAACAATTGCTTGAGCACCTTTTCAGAAGTGCCCCGCCACTTTGACAAAAGGCAGTCAAGTTTCAGATTGAAGACGGTGGCAGACAATTCACCGGCCAGAGCTTCGACCAAGAAAGATTTGCCAGTGCCAGGCGGACCATAAAGAAGCACACCGAGGGTCGCAACTTTAGATTTTGGAATTAGCTTTGGATAGTGACGAGAGTTGAGGAATGTGTCCCGAAACACCTTCTTGACGTCTTCATGACCCACTACGTCCTCGAGCCTAGTCCGTATACCGGTAACCTTCATCTGCTCCACTTGGTCTTTTGCTGCTGCGTCTTCTTTAGAAATGTGCCCAGAACCTGATTGCTGCGATCGATCGACGGTTGTATCGTCTAACCTGCGGGGGTAGAAAATAATTTTAGATGCGAAATATTCAAGCTACAGTTACTTTTTCTCTAAACGACTTTTTATGTAAACGACTTTCTCTGTAAACGATCTTTAAGGCTCAAACGACTTACGGCATTTCTTGGTTTTCGCTTTCCAAAAGAAGTACGTCAATACAGCGACGGTAAATGTCACAAGCTGATTGATAGTCGCCAAGGACTTCTAGATCAACTGCTTTTCCAAAGTCTTCTTCAATATCTGACAGTGACGACATCTTTCTAATTGAAGATACGTTGGGAAGTTTTGTAATTACTGGGCTGTAAGCTATTTAATTTCAAGTTATCTACGAATCTGATTTTTGAATTTGGCCACTTTTATGTTCCGTTTGCCAGAGATGCTGGCAGAAAAATGACGACCATTAGATAAGGCTCTCTTCAAGTCGGTAGGTACTCAAACTATGTCTTCAACAGGATGCTGAAAACAGGGAAAAGAGCAGAATGGATATGGGATTCTGGGAATCTCACACGGCTATTTTTAACTCCTCATCTCTCGCATGAAGGCAGCTTTTAACGCTAGGTTCTTTGAGAAAGCATCAACAAACAACTTCAACGCCAACAATGGACTTTATAGAAATAACCTTATTATAAAGACATTAGAGTGGAATTTAATAATTTTTCCTATTTATCGGCAGCCATCTTTTGTACAAATTGTTGAAGTCAGTTGGTAGCAGGACGGTCTGAAGTATGCTGAGCAAATGTTGAGAAGCTGGCGAGCAAGCGAAGCTTGCCAATTCGGTAGCTTTCTTCGGGATCACTACTGGTGACGCTGCGAGAATGCGGAAGAACAGCCACGCAAAGATCTTTAAAATGTCCATCATCAAGAAGACACTAGACAGCAAATGCATGGCATAATGGAGGAACCTGTAACAAAATGGTATATTCGAACAGTATTAAAAAACGTGACGCTACAAGGTTATGGATTTAAAAAATGTCTTTTGCCGATTTACCGATCTAGACGAAAGCAGTTGAAGATTAGTGGATGATGGGGTATTGTGCATACTGTATCTCGCAGCTGAAAGTTTCCACTTGGGCCTACATTCCGCAAACTACACATGGCTTCCAACGGGAATAGCTGCTCCGCGTATTCAATATCAGCTATGTAATTGAAATGCCAAGGTAATCCATAAGTCCAAGGTCTTATGACAGCTATTTCCATGTAATAGTCAAACACAATGACACAGCAGGCAGGCAGGTACTTCGCCAAGCAAAGCGGAATCCACTCGATCTGAAACTGGGAGCAGTACACGTGTAAATCCGCTGCCGCCTTCAGCATCCTTTCGTTATCCAGAGCGCGGTTACTGTTGGAGCTCTGCAAAGCATGAATTTTGTTTTTTTGAGTCCGACGAATTTGCAGTGTAAACACAAACGTCTAACTACTTACCTTTAATGCTGTATCGAGATCGAACCCCAGTTTATGAACCATAGAGACTGTGTTGTTGGCTTTGTAAAGGAGGGCAGGTGTAGCTAGAATGATGGCGCTCATAACGAAGTAATAGCACTCGTATGGTACATACCAGAGGCTATGCGAAGCTTGGGAAGCCCCGCCATTATTGATGTTACTCGCGAAAAGGGTAATTGTCAGATCGTCGGCTCCTTCTTCCCTTTGCAATTCGCTGTGAATTCAAAATTGTACAAACTTATTACTGGAGCTTTAGTCTCATTAAATTCCAACACAGGTACTTACCTTTTGAGGTACATAGCGTTTTTGCAGTATGCTGAAATGTATTCGGCTGGAACATCGTGAATAGTTTGACAAACAACCGTCGAAGTGTGTTCAGCTATAAAACTAATTGATCCCAACAACAACTGAACAACCGCAGGAACTATAGACAGCACAACAAGTCCGAACGGTAATGGCGCATTACCCGCTAGGATATTGCGAAATGCAGGAAGAACACCAAGGAATGTAGTCGACTCAGGCATTTTGATTATCGAACTGAATCCGTTTTGGTCATGTGTTGATCGGCTGGTCAGGACCGTAAACATTGGTTTGATGAGTGATTCAAAGAGCCCTTATCGCAGGCCAAAGTCTATTTTGGTCGATCTGAGTTGTATGGAGTCACTTGTTTAAGTAGATCAGGCGCGTGTATTCCCAACTGTCCAACAATGTTGAAGGCTTGTCAAATGATTCTGTCTCGACAAAACTTTACAAGCATTCACTAAAACAGAGCGAGCAAGATGGCGGACCTAACTGATGGTGAGATTAATTAAACCGTGTTGTTATAGACACATGTTGTTATAGAAACATGTTGTTTATTATTTTGTTGTTTTTCCCAGATTCATTTGACGACAGTCAAAAAGCTTCTACCGGAAGCAAGAAGCGAATAGCTTTGTTGAAGTATATTGATCAGTTTCGCATCAAATTAAAAGGTATAGTAGTTCACAGGTGTCAGTTGTGTAGATTAGTTTGCAAGGTGGGTAATAAGTCCTGAATTTTTACAGATCCGAAAGATAGAATCAACAACAACATTGTTGAACTTCCTGGTTAGTTGCATTACAATATCTGCGAAATATTCGTTAATATCACTATTTACTAATGTCTCTTGTTCTGATGTAGGGAAAACTGATCCCAGTAGGCATTTCAAAGTCTCCGCCAAGTTCAACAACGAAAACGCTGCAGCTATCCTGGCTTCAGCTGAACCGAAATATGCTGCGACGATTCCACCTGCGAGTGTCACGGCAAACACGGTAAGAACGGCAATATGTTAGCACAAGTGCATATTTCAAGTTTTGTTTTTGACGTAATCAATGTTTCTAGGTGTACTTATATGAGATCAAGCATGACTCACCTCAGCAATACTGGGAGCTCGACGGATACTGTAAGTATTGGAAAGCTGGTTACTCCCAAGATCAACCGGCTAAACCAAAAACAGCAATTGTTCATCGTTCACATCAAAGTAGCCATGTGGAAGGGTTTTCAAGAAACATCATATGGCCACCGGGGTACAAAGCGTCCGAATTTCATGAATGGAGACCGAAATATTGTTTAGTGTACTACGCAAGTAAGTTAGATTTCCTTTGCTCCTTTGTTAACAGTATCGAATTTGAGGGCTACAGCTACTTTATTTCATAGGCAAATGTTTAAAAAGCCTGGCACTGACTGCACCGGAAAAGCCAAAAGTAACGAAAAAATCAGCCGCTGCTGCCATTCAATCTCACAAAGAACGCCTTAAATTGGGAAAGAGCGCAGATCAAGAGGCTGGCAGCCACACCAGCAGTGAGTTACAATTTGACATAGTACTTCATTACTCCGCAGAGTCTAACATGTGCTCTGATTAGGTGACGATTTTGAAGAGAGACAAAAGCCCTCCAAAAGCAGAGCCCACCTTCGTGCGGACATCCAAAAGCACAAGGAGCGTTTGAAGCGCCAGCCTCATGTTGAAGACTACGTCAGTGATACCAACGACGAAAGAGGAAGCACTATTTCGCCGGGAACTCGCAGCGGTTTGGAGGGACGATCAACTGTATCCAAAGAGCGTCTTCGACAGCGTTTAAACGAAAAAGCCAGTGTTTTGAAGACCAAGTCACACTCGGAAAAGCATAGAGTTCATCTTGATCGGAGCGATAGTTCCAGCAGCGGGCGGTCATTGAGGAATAAACGTGATTCAATAAGCAGCGTTGATGCTGCTTCAGAACGGCGGAATTCACTTCGTAGCCATTCAAGTGTAAACAGTAAGAGTTCCAGTTTTGAAACGACGCCAAGGAGCGGATCGACAGAGAAGAGTAAGGAAAGCTCAAACCGAAGGCGAGGAAATAAACGAACCCGCGACGTGTCTTGCGAACCTCAGGTCAAAAAACGCAAGAAGATTCATCCAGCGGTAGCGCACAAAGTGAAAGAGACGATCAGGTCCGGTCAGCGTGGGGCAGCAGCTCATCGGTAACTTTGACTCTGAATAAGAAATCTGTGAAGCAAACGTGTGATAACAAAAATGCATGATTGTATACTTCTGCTTTCAGTCATATGATAGCTGACAGCATTGGCAAACCAAAACACCAGCAAAGTGTTGCCGAGAAAATGGTCCAGGTCTACTATCAGCAGAAGAAGATGTCTATTGAAAAATATGGGGATATCGACGACTTGGCTGAAACCTGGTCGTTCGCTAAAAAGAATCCCGATGTCGTGTCAAGGATCGTACTACACCCGTATCTCGCAACTGTACAAACGCATCCTCAGATGATCAACCATATTCGTGGGCTAGATCCTAGAGCTTTTGAGTTGTACTACGATACGACGTATCAAAAAGGTGAGGGCAATTAGAGCAAGCCAGTTACAAATATTGGCAAATTCATTAATTGTTTTTCTCGGTTATTCCAGGAGGATCCAGTTACGCCTCTCTTTTAGGCATGCGCCACCCATACTTCGAAAATAATCGAACAATGAAAGTGGGTATGACACTGCACGAGAGTCGTCATCAAGAACATTCTCATGACTTGCTGTTCAAGTCCATAAGGCAAAAAATTCCTCAGTTCAATTCGCCAAAGACCATTATAATAACTGACCGAGAACCAGCTGTGAAGGCCTCTTTGGAGGAATACTTTCCAAGAGCAAAAAAGGCTTACTGCTATAACCACCTTAAGAAGGTAATCTCGTTCAAATCCTTTTCATCATGTCTCTGTGAGTATTTGACCTTATTAGGAACAATGTTCTATTGCAGAATGTACTTGTGAACGCCAAGAAGAAAGGGATGAAGAAGGATGAGCAATGGAATGCTTATGTTTCAGTGAAGTGTTTACTGTTCTCCAAGACAAAGAAAGAACATGACGAAATACTGGCTACATTACTGGGGAATGTGAAGGACAGTGGTAGCCAAGGTTTTCAAGAAGACGAGTGCATGATTGACGATCAACTTGCGGCTGATGAACTGAATGAAAAAGAAGATACACGCATATCGAAGGAGCTGTGTGGTGACGACAAACAGCATATAATCAACAACCTGAAACCATGGCCTGAGAAATTCGCTCGCTATTACCAGCGATACATGGAAGATGATGTAAGAGAGTCAGCTAGGTTCGCCGTGGAAAAGTACGGAGTTTTCAACAAACTTTCGGGTATCACAACGAATCCAATCGAAGGAGCGCATCACGAATTCAAACTCGACCGGAAGAATTCCAACTTCATGGAGAATACCAGATACTTCTACAACATGCAATGCAAAGATTTGTTCAACATCCAGGCAGGAATAGTAGGAGAACCGAGAGATTGGGAACCTCTAGCGGAGTTTGTGGAGCAGCTGGAAAGCATGAACGAAATCGAAATGGCACCTCTCCAGTACTCCGTTCCAGAAATGTTTGCCCCGCCAACAACCACACACGAGGAGGAGGGTCCAATAGTAAACTGGAAGCGTACAGAAGCAATGAACATAATTAAAGCCGGTGGTATCCATCCTTTACCTAGCGGGTGCTATGCTGTAGCGTCAATGCCGAATAACTGGGACGTGGTGAGTCTTTAAATTATACTGTACAGTTAGAAAGGTTCTCAAAGTATTATTCGATCAGAGGTTTTTTGACTACCTGTCTTGACTTTAATTTGGTAGAGCACTCCAATTTATGCAGGAAATTTGCAAATCTGGTGAAATTATCTTGTTAGATGATGCATAAAGTGGGCCTGCGAAAGATGTTGCATAATTACGTGTAAAAACGTGTGTAACTTCTGAACTGCAACATTTCAAATTATGTTTTCTATACTAAAACAAGCCCAAAGACCCCTACTATAGTGCCAAGTGTCCAAATGAAGTTGAGGGTGGCGTAGGCAGCTCAAGCTTCCCAAAAACCGGAATCACCGCTACCGCCGAAGTCATTGCTGAGCATACTGCTCGAGAACGCCCACCCACATTTCATCCACACTTTTTGTAGACAGTAGTCGATGCTGCGTGCTACGTTTGACCACAATCTTGGAAAGCTGGCCTTCCTTGTATTGGAGCGAGAGGCCTAAAGTCTTCAGTGGTTCCCAATTTTCGGCGGTCTTGCAGCCCTCGAAGTTTTCTGAACTTCGAAACTTCAACCAGTGGATACATTTCAAAGCATGCCACCACCTGAAAAGCCTGTGATGCTTGAACGACTTCATTTGACCGATTGACAGCGGCTACCATCAATGGGAGGTTGGACTTCAACCGGTACCGAAGTTTGTCGGTTACCACAATGCTTAATTGTTAACAGGTGTATCGCGGTCAAATGAAGTCGTTCAAGGTTCAAACGCTTTTCAGGTGGTGGCAGGCTTTGGAATGTATCCACTGGTTGAAGTTTCGAAGTTCAGAAAACTTCGAGGGCTGCAGGACCGCCGAGAATTGGGTACCACTGAAGACTTTAGGCCTCTCGCTCCAATACAAGGAAGGCCAGCCTTCCAAGATTTTGGTCAAACGTAGCACGCAGCATTGTCTAAAAAAAGTGTGGTTGAAATGTGGATGGGCGTTCTCGAGCAGTATGCTCAGCAATGGCTTCGGCGGTAGGGGTGCTTCCGGTTTTGGGACGCTTGAGCTGCTCACGCCACCCTCAACTACATTTGGACACTTGACAATAACGTAAGGGTCTTTGGGCTTGTTTTAGTATGGAAAACATAATTTAAATGTTGCAGTTCAGAAGTTACACTCGTTTTTACACGTAATTATGCAACATCTGTCGCAGGCCCACTTTAGGCTTCATGGAACAAGAAAATTTCACCCGATTTGCACATTTCCTACATTACTCTACCAGATTAACGGCAAAACGGGTAGTCAAAAATCTTCTGGGCGAATTCTACGTTGAGAATCTTTCTGACTGTACGGTCTAATGTTTCGCAGTTACTTTTACGTAATAACCTGTTAAATTCCAGGCCGACACGAACAACGGGAAATGCACATGCCATTTTGGTCCGAAATGTGTTCATTTTCTCGCCATTGAACTGCAGCAGCAATGTGAGTAATTTGACGGCTACTACGAGAAAAGAATGCTTAACAGAAACCCAGTCATTTAACTTGTATTTTGGTATGATTTCAGGCAAAGCTACAGCCAGATTTGAGTTGAATAAGAAGCCACTCCAGAGAATTTATCTTGCTTCGAAGAAACCATCAACGGGGAAGAAAGGACCATGGCTCGGTCGAAAACCACAGCGTGTTCATCCAAGATCTCTGGAGCCAGATTCCGATGACCTTGCTGGGAGTAGTAGTGATTCGGAGCAAAGATTATCTAATGATTTCGAAGGGGAAATTGAACTCATAACAAGCAGCAAACGAGGAACCAAACCAAAGCCGACGAAGGTTGTTCCAAATCTGCAGACCAACTTGGAGGAAGAAGAAGTTGTGGATTTTACCCAAGAAGCTTTAGATACGCCTACAAAAACTCCGGAGATAATCAGTGGTTCTCATGCCAGCAAGCAGCAACGACTCAAGAAGATAGCGAAGAGGAAAGCGAGTAAGTCCGGTAAATAATTTGATTGTAACTTGCTATTGCTGTGTAGATGGTTAACTCAAGTTGAAATGACTTTGCAGGTGTCCCAGAATGGCTGAAGAAATTCGCGGACAAATCAAATGTGTCAGAAAGCGAAGGAGCAGAAAGTGACATGCCTGAAACGCAATCTAATGCAAGTGCCGTTGCTTTGCACACCCGGATTAAAGAAGCACGACAGAAACGCACACCCCTTTCCAGCGAAAAACTGTATATATTAATCAAAGTTTCAATGGTTTTTAGGATCTAAACTGCCGAAGTTTTCGGTTGCTAACCTTAAAATGCTCGATTTCCAAGAACTTGGGTACCTGCAAGAATCGGACTTGAAGTCAATTCTTGGGTTTTCTGCAGAAGAAAAAAAGCTCATGAAAAAATCTGGCAAATCTGATTTGATAGATATTGCAAACACTCCGTTGTGGCTGACAGACCCAGTTGTAGCAGCGTACTGTTCAGAAGTGTTCCGTTTGAGACCAGATGTTTATGTTCCCACTCCAGCTGCGATACTTTCAATTCTAGATGGCGGACAGATGCACCTTCTCAGGGATGGTATTGCAGCCACTAAACCTGCCGCTACCAAGCTGATTTATCCACACAACGTTAGTGGAGTACACTGGGTGCTGGTGGAAATAGACTTGCTAAAACGTCAAGTTCGAAGTACGGTACTCATGTTCATGCTTAAACACTAACGGCTTGATCGGCATGTGATAGGTGACACTTTGGTTTCAACATTATTATTTTTTCAGTTGCTGATTCTGACGCGTCCTCGGGTTTCAAGTTTTCCGAGAACGAAAAGAATAACTTGAAAATATTTTCTGAATATCTCATTGCCAATTCACCCGAGAAGACTCACTCCGCACAAGAGATTGTATCTTCAGAAACTGTAGCAAGCACATCAGCCGACAAAAAATGGACTTATTCGCCGATACAGTGTGCAAAGCAGGATGATGGTTTTTCATGCGGTAAGCCTTTTCATATATTGTACGTAATTTTTGCAATGATGCTATTCTGATTTTTGCATTGAATGTTTACATTTTTGTATACAATAGGAGTTTACGCCTGCGCGTTTGCTGAGAAACGAGCAAATAATGAGAGTCTAACTACCGTGCAGCCGAATAAGCACAGATTAAAGATATTCGAGACATTGGTCGGAAACTGCGATGTGTCGAAAGTAATGGCTGACAAATCCATCTTCAATTCGGATTGCTCCTCGTGTACCAGCGAAACATCTACCGGAAACACTATTGCTTGCCGCAAGTAGGTTTACTAGAGCACCCAGCACCTTATCATTCCTTCTAGAGCAGACTTACAACGCATTGTTTTTTTCCAGGTGCGGAAACTTCAGCCATTCAGCTTGTGTTGATCCAGATGGAGTTTTGGCTTTCGCGGCTCAAGATGGGCCAGTCGATTTTAGATGTTAAGAAATGTTGTTGTTAGAACTATATGTTATCTTAGGACTAAGAAATTCATGTCTTTGGTTTTTTAGCACAAATCATGCGAATTT
>JAQGBJ010004372.1:0-10409 GCA_034698345.1 Sphaeridia pumilis | reverse complement strand
GCAACTTCGGAGTGAAAGCTGGGAATCAGTTGACTGATTACGATCAAGCAGCGAAGACGCTTGACGTGGAAGAAGCGGTCTCTGTCATGCGGAGTGAAGTTGAGAGGGTTGCTCCAAGTTTCCATGTTGTAGATGAGATGGCTTGATTCGTGTTCCAGGACCGGGAAAAGGTTCACTGACGAAGATGATGAGGAAGGTCGCACAAGAGATACCAGAAGGGACCAAGGACATGCTTGAGGTAGTAGAGATTGAATCATTTCTTGTGACACCATCAAGGTGTCTTCTGAACTGGAAAAAAGGGGAGTACAGAAGTTCGCTGTCAGTAGGGCTGTTAGGGACAATGTCAGCTGTGTCCACCATATTGGATTTTGGGCAATGTGGAAATGCTCAAAATGAAGGTCCATTGTATTCCAAAGAGAAAGAAGCCGAGGGTCTTATGGACGGCATGGGTGATTACACACAGCGCCGTTCTCCTTGGAAACTGGTTCATGCATGGAGCCCAAGCTGGATTTCCTTGCATGTGTGAATTTTCAACACGGGTGTTTGTTAAGATAGAGAAGATTGTTTACCGTTGAACTGAACATGCAAGAGCAGGAAAGCAAACATTGAACAGAGAAACCATGTTTAGAACATATTCATGCGTATACCCACAATTCTCACGACATAAACCATCACCGACAGCCCGTAGGCATCAAGTAGCGAATGTAGGTATGCAAGTCCAAACTGACGAGCCGTGGCAATTTCATGTCACCAAAATGTCCAGCTAAAAAAGAAATATCAAGAATGTAATGACATAATACATGTAAGGATAGTGGAATGGCATAATGACTGTAAAGGATATAATGAGATGTTATGAGAGAGAGACGGGCAGTCTTAATAAAGTAAGCGATGAGCAAGTACTAGTCGACAGATACTATTACTTCACAAACTAAAACGGGCAACGTTGATGGGGTTAACGTTTTTTTAGAAGACTTTTCTATGACCCCCCCCCAAATTCAAGTATTTTTTGAAAAAGTTTTTTTAGAAACACTTGAACGCAAAGCAGAGCCAATTGTGATAAGCTTACCAAATGTCGCCTTGGAGTATTTTGGTTGTGAAACTTAAACACCCAAAATTGAACAGTTTTGGGCTTTTTTGATGATCACGTCAGTTAAAACAGCTACGGAAGACTCAAACACGAAAGGAGACGAAACTGCGATACTACAGAAAGTAGGAAATCTCCAACAAAATTAGAAACCACCTAGAGAAACGAGGAATTGTGACTTTTAATTTTTACTTCGAACAGTTTTGGACTCCGATGTTGTGAGGTTATGATGTTCTTTGGAAAAGCCTGATCCAAGATTCCAAGAGAGCTTGAGTTTTTCAACTCACTTTATTGGTATAAGTTAGCTTCATTTTATGCACAAGTTACAACGAAATTTCATTGAATCACTTGAATCGATTCTCAGAACATCATCAAATTCCGGCGTAAAATAACAAGGTAAAAGAAAGGTAAACAATGTTATTCCATTAGCCACCGTCATAATGCATCAATATTTGAGTTAACGATTATTGCCCATTCACGCCGCTATAGAATCAAAATGGGCTTGTAACGGCTAGTTGACGGCTTTGTTGAATGGATTGCTGGTACAAGTTGTCACGGACAAGCAGCGGCTGGTATATGACACGCGGATTAGCGTAAAAGACAGTGGCAAGGCGGTTCAAAATAGCAGAAGCATATTCATCATCTCCCTGACGAATGGACGATCGATACAACTGCAGTGGTTGTAGAACACCAAACGCAAAATAATACGCCGCCGTGACGCTGTTGCAATTCTTTAATTCGACGTATTGTCGCAGTGAAGCTGCAGTCAATGGACCAAAACCTTCAGGCCGTACGTTGACAAACGTTTTCAGAATTGAGTCTGTTAACGAGATGAATACGATCCAATTAACTATATCGTCGCAGTCGCACACCAATAGATCTTGGTTTAGAAATAGACGATAAAGTGAGTAAAAATCATATCATATCATTGTTTTTTTGTTACCAAAATTTGTTCAATCATGTTTGTCTGTTCATGTAGGTAAAATACTGGAAGGCTCGTGTTGTAAGTGGTGGTGAAATGTACCCGAAATACAAATATCCAGGCCCTAGAAGTTCTAGTTCTGCAAGTGGAGAAATTGGAACTAATTCCATTCTCCCTGAAACTCATCACCGTACAGAACCGGTTTCTACTTCAAGAGCTCTAACTGAATCACAAGAAGACATGATAGCAAGTACTGTTCGTGCAGCCATTTGCCGGGAGTCAAGAAGATCAGAACAGCCGATCGATGTAAGTTACTCATACCTTGTTGAAAAATTTACTAGTTATAGAAACTTCATCCGTTAAAAGTTTGTTTTAGTCATTGCACTTGTTACTCATTCTAGAATCACTTCTCGCCCATCAGTATTGCACCGGTAGATGTAACTCAGAAAAAGCGCTTCATATGTGAACGTCCACTATTCATTCTGAATGGCGAAGTCATTGAAGATAACTGGATCGGGTGCCACTCGACTGCTTGTGTACAACTCTATGTAAGCTTCGTTTACCGAATTTGAGACTATTTCACTAGTTTAGTTGCTCTAATATTGTTTTTATGTTCAAGGCACACGATGCCTGTGTTGGTTCCCCTGGCTCAGCGGACGAAGCTATAGATCTGCTGCCACCATTCTACTGCTCATTTCACGCTAAACGTCAAGTATTGCCTACGCCTATTGAGCCTCCTCAGGTCCAAGCACCACCACAACAGATGCCAGCTACGGAACCAATGCTCAAAAAGCGCCGATTGCGACCACCAGGCAGCAAAAATAAGTAGACATCGACTCAAGTTGTAGCGCCAGAAGTGTGATAGTCTGATTAGCTTGTAACGCCCACGCCCCTCTTTGTTGTATTTGTTAGCACAAGAGTCTTGCTTGGTGGGAGTGAACAAGTGCAAGACCCCTTTTCTCTCAACCCAAGCCGAAAGTCACATGATGTTACTTTTAATTTTAGATGCGGGAAGATGTGATTTTCCCTATCCTTGTAATGTTAAGCATCTCCACGTGGCTTGAACCATATGTTGTTTCTCAAGCCATGCTGTGAGTCGGGTTTCAGTAGCCATAGCGATAACAAGCACTAGAAGCTAGTGGTGTTTTCAGTACGCCACGAAATTAATTTAATCTCTCTCATTTGTTATTTCAAGTTTAATAATTGTTTGGTTTTATTCCAGTTAATATAAACGTGTGTTAATTCAAACATTACTCATTACTCCGGTGCACTTGCAAACTTTATTTCGAGTAGTTAACGAACATAGGGCGGGAGTCTTTTAGAGCATTTAGCCAGGTCACCCTCCACGGAGATTAGCGATTTCTAGCTAGAGCTGAGACTTTAACGTGTTATTAGGACCTTTAGAGCCGTCGTAGTTAGTCAACCGGCAAAGTGGCCGGCCTTCCACGCGTCATCTATAGGACGAATAAAACCCCTTTATGCACGCAGCTGCGTGAACACGCAGATACGTGCATATATATACGGCACCATGTGAAAATATTAATGCAGACTGTTTTTGAATTTATCAATGAAGGTTGGTTATAAGTTTATTTTTTGGAAAAGTTTTGAAAAGGAACGTAGATTTCCCTATGGTTCATTTAAAATTTTTGTCATCGATGTAACAATACAGGTTCTGTTTCCACGTTTTAGATGGATCAATCGCATTGGTGTTGCATGCGCGTGCGCGTAACCGAGAAATAGTTGCAAAGATTGATGAAAAAAATACAAACAATGCTTGACATCTCAGGGAATATTTGGCTCTTCTTCGGCTGTTGAAACAATTATTTTTTATTACCGCATTCTATGAACTAGAAGCTCGTCGCCTGGACTGGCTGCTGCTGTAACAGCGAAGTACCTTGTTCCACAGGAGCCTAAAGCCCTTGACGAGCCCACGGGAAAGTTTAGAAACTCCGCAGACTGCCCAGTTGTAAAGCTTGGAGTAAAGTTGAGCTTCTGCAGCAAACCGTAACAACGCAGCCGCAAGACCGAACGTCCAAAGCAGTAAGCACGTGACACTCACCTGCGAGTCGCGAGCAATGGGCTTAGGCTCCGCTCCCATTCGATCTTCTGTCATAGGTTTGACATTTAACGGCGGGAAATTGATGAGATCCCACTTCATAAGAAAGTCGATGATTCCCGACTCAACTGCCTTTTGGAGCCTCTTGAGTAGCCACTGCGCCTCCAGCGCCCTCTTAGTTTCAAAAGTCGGCGAAGCTGTGAAAGAGCTTGCAACGCCATCTATCCATTTTCCAGTATACGCAAACCTGAGGTTTGAATTTTTCATTGCATCTGAAAACGCGGTCCAGTAGTAGGCCAAGTAGCTTCGTTTGAACCCAAAGGCCATGTTAGATCCTCTAGCCTCCATGAATCGCTTCAGCGGTGCCAGCGTTTCCTTGCTGGAGATTGTTACACGAATGCCATTCGCTTGGAGAATGGACTCAAAGCTTTCTCCATTGTTCAAGTAAACTAACCGGATCAAGTTGGTAAGATTACCGGCACAAGTTCCAATCTGGTCGCCTTGTACATTTTGCACTTGGTTCAAGAAGTGTCGTTCAGATGGCGTTATTCCTTGCTTGCACACTTGGCACGTGGATGATGAAGACTCTGTTTCCATGCGCTCGTCAATGCATCCTGGGCATAACGATTCTAGTTCGTGGACGCTCGTTAGAGTGCGTGCATCAAAATCCACCGATGGCGTGAACAGGTATTCCGTAACCCCAACAGATGGCAATGCGAGTCTTGCAACGGCGCTGTCTAGATTGCAGTATGATTGCTTTATGACAACATTGACGGCAACATGCTGGTAGATTAACGACCAATTGTGAAGCTGAGTGGACCATGGATTGGGTTTCAGATAATTTGCTCGCATCACAGATTTGTAGCCGTTGTTAAGAAGCAGAATCATGGCAGCGAACGGTATCAGAAGGAATAAGAGCGCGAGTTTGGAATTTACGCATCTTTGAAGTCTGCCGAAATCCCATTGGTCGAGGAGACTTGAAACCACCAGCGAAGCGGCCGTGGAAAAACCTGAGAGATGATTGAATTCTCGCCGACGGAAGGCTGCTATAATGAGTCCAAACGCAATCGTCGAAATGAAAAGCGACAGCCAAGTTGGAAGGTCTTGGGGTTGGAGGAGAGGATGGTTTGAAATTGACGAATTGGAAGAAGTTCGGAATACATCCCTCGTGGTCACAAAAACGTAGTCATTGCCCAAACGGGGAAAATTTGAGCGGGAAAGTTTCAACGGTGATTGGATCAGAAGACCGCGGAACTGGCCATCGGTGTTGTTGATTATCGGGACAAGAAGCAGTGCGATTGCGACTTCTCCCTGGACCTTGTTGGTTTGGGTGAAGGGGACCAAGTCCTCGAGGCTGTGCAAGGGCCCTTGAAGTTCTTTGGGGTCAAAGCGTGTGGAGTAGTAGGGTACATTCAGGAAGTCGAATTGAGTGTTCCATTCGGTCTCTTTGCCGATTGCATCGATCCGTTGCTCATCGAAGGCTTTTTTAGCCATTAAGGGATCACAGGGATGCATTTCGGGGAAAACAGGCAGAGGATAGCGATTTGGATTCTTTTGGTAATGGTAGTAGGTCAGGCGGCTAGCGTAACGTAAATTGTAGCAGTGGCCAATACTGTTGTGCGGATTTGCTTTGATGGAAACAAAGAACAATGGTTGCATTTCCAAAAGACGCCACATGTCTTGAACGTCAGTACTGGAAGAGTGGCGTACCGAATGTATTTCCTCTTCGGGGCTTGTGATCCAACGGTTGTACAGGCGCTGAATTACAGATTCGGAGCCAAAAATCAGATACAACTTTGGATAGATTTGCAGATTTGCGACTACGTTATGAACGCCTTGGAATTTGTTGCGGTCCTTTGCGTTCATGGGATTTTCAAAAACAGCAGATAGCTCTTCGAAGGCAACTTCGGAGTGAAAGTCGGGAATCAGTTGGCCAATTACGATTAAACAGCGAAGGTTCCTGGCGCTGAAGAAGTGTGTTTTATCATACGGAGTGAAGTTGAGGGGGTTTGTCCAAGTTTCCATGTTGTAGATAAGATGGTTTGATTCCTGTTCCAGGACTGGGGAAAGGTTTACTGACGAAGATGATAAGGAAGGTCGCATAAGAGATACCAGCAGGGACGAAGGACACGTTTGAGGCAGCAGAGATTGAATAATTTCTTGTGACACCACCAAGGTGTCTTTTGAACTGGCAAAAATAGGTATGCCGAAGCTCGTTGTCAGTAAGGTTGTTAAGGACAATGTCAGGTGCATCCACAATATTGGATTTTGGGAAATGTGGAAATGCTCAAAATGTGGATCCATTGTATCAACGAGTATAACAGCCGAACACGCGTTGCATAATGTCTGACTACATCCACAGACTCATCAAAAATTCATGCCATGTATACATGAAAAGTTCGTTGGAATCGCATAGGTCCCAACCCTCCGACACGGTTGTTTGCCTAGTTCGCCAACACTAGAAAAATTACTATACAGTTATATTGAACATACAAGAGCAAAAGCAAATATTGTACCGAAAAGCCCAAGGGCATTCTTGTGGATGCCCAAGAGTTTAACCAACAAAACAAGCTGCCAACGGTGGCATGAGAAACTTGGTTAAAAATGTACAAACGCAAGTTTGAAATCACGAACGGGGGCAAACTCATGTTTCCAAGCCGTCACAAAGCTTGAAGCTTTTCAAAGATGGGTTCTTTATTTTAACTTATAAGCAAGTCCTAGAATGAAGCCATCTTGATCGCTCACTAATACTAACTGTTATGTTAATGGAAGTACAATTCTTCTAGATGATAACTAAGTTCCGGTAGAAAGACCGAAACCAGTTCAGTATTGTTCTCAATGAATGATAATATCCAAAAATATACAATTTAATTGCTTGATTGCAGATCTTGGCCCTTCGTCAACACTCGTTCTTGATGGAAACTCAGTGGATATAACGTGCTTCAATAAAGACCAAGAACTGCCTACAGTTAGCTGTCGCTTACTTGAATACACTGAACATCAAGTTCAGCTATGAGCAAGATGTATCTACAATACTGCTCTTCATTAATGTTTTGCTTTGAAATTAACACTCTGAAGAGGTTTTCCCGATGGCACCTTCACCGTGTACAAGGACAAAAAGGAATAACAAAAAGAGTTGAAAATACTCACTACTTTCACTTGAAGGTTCAGAAAGGATATTTTTACACGAAAAACCCCAAGCTTTGATAATAAAAAAGGTTGAAGTAACCCAAAGTCTTTGACACTTCAGATTAATCGACTCGCTCATTAAAAACCTGAGGATAATTACGGACAGAAATCTATGTGTAAAAGTTCGTGTACGCTATACACCAGAATACAAAGCATCGGTAAATACCAGTGAAATCGGTATTCAATCTCCATCAGTTGCTCAGGTGCAAAAAAGTGCTTCAAGCACCCACCGTTGAAATAAAGAAAGTGCAAGAAAAAGGCAAGATAGGCGAAATAAACAAACTATGCTACCCGCATCTTTTCTTGAGAAGCTAAAAACTCGATTTGGCCCGATAGATGTGCCTCTGTGGCCCTGAAGAGCGAATGCCAAGCAGTATTCCATCTTGGATATCTCCGGACGATCCGGACTGTTGGTGGTCGTTTCTTGCACTGTCATCGAATGACATTGTTTTTTCTCGACTGCTATTTGCACTGAAGCATGACCGCCGCTTTATAGACAACGAGTTCTGTCTCACTCGCTTTCGATTTCTTGCAAGATTTAAGATACACCATAGAGATCAGTTATGTTGAACCTTGTTTTTGTTACTAAACTGTTGTTTTTGTTTTACAACAACAATCTTGTTTTTTACTGTTCAAGTTGTTCATTCCATCAGCCTGTCCAAACAGCTTTTAATATGGGCGATGCTTTGCATATTAACCGTTGTTTGACAATCTCCTGCTGTCTGAAGTATTTGCAATATTGTATAAAAACGCGGATTCACTGGATGTTTTCGTTAAGTCAGACACCATGGAAGGGGTCCAACGATAAGTGGTTCATCAATTCAGTTGTACGTTACTACTGAGACCCGATGAATCAGTAGCCTTCATTGAAAGCAAGTACCGTGAATCTAATAAAAAAGATGTCGGTTTATATTCAAGATACCGTCTATGAGCTATTGAGTACTTACCCATTACAACGACACATTTTTGAAAAATAGGTTTCAACTATTCGTCCGTCAGCAGATCAGCAGAAAACACAGCGCTGCACACCAACATTACGCTGATTCCGCGACCCCCCATGGAAACAATTCATGACTATTGTTTCTAGGTGCCACTCAAATCGTTGACACCAGACCAGTCCATCGCAACCCATCTATACTTACTCAAAAGTAGCTTCGGTACTCAATTGCACCAGTAGTTTTCTGCGTGAGTCGAAAACGCAGTTGAATAGAATGGTGCAAGTAAAGTGTTCTGGTAAAGCAAGACATGGCAACAGCTGGAAAATCATGGACGACAAAATCTACCCAATCATTAGACATTAAGATCAAGTCAACGAATTAGAGCCCAATTACGAAGTTTGCTTCTTTACTTCCAGGCAAAATCAATTTTGTGAAAACAGTTAACCATCACGTCATCACGTGCAACTATTTTGAAAATTATTATATATAGCTGTAAGTACAATTGAAAGTCCAAAGATCAGCGCTACGTGGGTAGCTCGGAGAACTTCTTGCAACGGCAAGGTACACGCGTCGATAGTCTTCAGCATGCATGTCAGAGCTGTCGGCAAACATGACTTCATCACCGTTTGAACTCAGGATTTTGAAGTGCTGACCTCCGTTTTGCGGAATGAGCTTCCAGTGCAGACTCGCCTCTTCGGGAACACTCGATTGGACCCACTGTTCAACATGTCGTTTTGAAGTGGTATGGAAATGGTCTCTTGCAATCCAAGTGGAATTAGTTCCAGACAAAGGAGTGAAGAGACGGAAGACGGGAGTTTCAGAGAAGCCGGAAACGTGAATCATGCCAGTGAATCTCTGACCGGGTTTATGTAAACAGGCGTACTTGTGCCAGCCACTATCCGTTGGAACGGCTGCAATCAAATCCCGTCCAAAGGCGACGTTACTAACGGTGCATGTGGAATAGCCGCCTACAAGGTCGAAAATGGGACCAAAATTATGGATCAAAGTTGTCAACTGCTCTTCTGCTTCTGAAGAAGCTGGAGTTTTGCGGTCCAGATGCTTAACGAAGTGAGCCAGCTGGACCAATTCGTACGTGTCGAGATGGGCGTTGATGCGCATTTGGTCGTAAAGCGCGTTGGAAGCAAAGATTTTGTGTTCCACTGAAACTTGGCTTTAGATGTACTTAAGGACGCTGCCAAAATTGGAAAGACTTCCGCCATACTTGGTGGCGACCGAGTCAAGTATTTTCTGATTTGAAATGGCAGGCGATCTCGAAGTTAATTTTCTTCGGCTGGGCAGTGACGTGAAGTTTATGGCAGATCGCTGGGGTCTTGAAGTCTTCAGAACGGCGATGGCGGAGCAGAGAGTTCGATCCAGGTTGTCGACTTCGGTCTCGAAAGTGTGAACAATCATCGACTTGGAAGTGAAAGCGAGGCCGGCGAATACTTGAAGTTCTGTAACATACAAATTATAGTGTGATTTGCGCTTACAGTATTTGCAAAAATTCAACAAGTAATATTTTCGACGTACCCCGAAGTCGCTGGACCAAGTTGCTTTTGATCAAGCCCAGTTGCTGTACATCAGCTCCAGTTACGTTTCGAACTCTGTTGGAGAGGCTCCAAAGCAGGCTTGCAAAGTTTCCCAGGTTTTCTGTAATCTGTTGGATTTGGGTTGTAGAGCAGACAATTTTGGGCTCGTCGAGAAGCGATGAAGGCTTCAATTGATATTCGCTGCTCAGCTGGGAAAAATCCAGGTCAGCTCCTTGAACAATTTGGATGAGTGAAGTTATCTGGGCTCTCAGCTTGACGGCGTTTGTTTCAGACACGTAGCAATTTCCGGTAATTTGTTTGACGGTTGTTGGCACCTGTTTGCAGCTAGATGGCGCTTCGTTGGTGTTCGGAGATAAGGGAGGGGCTTGTGTTCCAGTTCCATTATGTGATGCGCCCAAGCCACTGCACATTGAAAGGCCCAATAGGGCTAGAGCCAAAAAAACCTTTGGTTTCAACATTATTGCTGGATGGAACGCCGTTTTAAGACTGCCTGACTGGCGGCTGAAGCAAGTGGATTTATACTTGCGAATTTGCTTTTAACTCAATCAACGGACAGTCTAATGGTAAAAGATTCAACATTTCAATGCATCCAATTCATCTTTTAACTGATAGTGACGTAGGGTAATTCTCAGTGAAGTTCACCTCTGACCTCAAATTCTGGAGTATTGGA
>JAQGBJ010004371.1:0-10410 GCA_034698345.1 Sphaeridia pumilis | reverse complement strand
GTCGAGCTTTTCTACAACAAGCTACCTTTTCCTTACGGATTGTTTACTTCGATGGAAAGCTTTGACCGTACCGAAATGCCGACGAAGGAGGAATTCCTGGAGTGATCTGACGGGTGAAGAGATATCAGAGGGAGACCATGGCCTGTTCGTTAAGGTGTGGAACACAATGAACATGAGAAGCCTTGGTGACTTACACGACATCTACCTGCTCAACAACGTTTGCAATCTTGTGGACATTTGTGAAAAATTCAGAAAGTCAATTCGGGAGGATTTTGGACTTGAAGGTTTTGTAGGTTTTGATGTATAAGCTTCCTCCTGTAACAGTTTCTAATGCCATTGTAGGCATACGTGAGTTTACCATAGCTCGCCTACCAAGCAGCCTTCAAGATGCTGGGCGAGAAGGTTGAGTATTTGAAGCTTCCCGGGGCATACATCTGGTTACTGACGTCCCTCAGGGGTGGAGTTTCAGGCAACGGCTCCATTCGCAACTGTGAAGCCAATATGAATTACATGAAGGAATCGTTTGATCCTACTGAGCCTTCCAAATACATTTCAAAGATTGACTTCAACTCAATGTATACTATGGTAAGTAACAAAACGTTTTCAGAACGTAATCAGAACGACTTGAGAACAAACTGGGAACGACTTGAGAACGACATGAGAACGACCCAGAACTGAAAACGTTCAAATGTCTTTTCAGGGGCTGCACTCCATGCTTCCGTATGGTGACTTCATCTGGCGTGAAGAAGAGGACGAATGGAAAGATCCAGATATGGAGAAGATTGCTGAGAAGGAGAGGACGAATGGAAAGATCCAGATACGGAGAAGATGGCTGAGAAGATCAAGTCGCTGTCCATTTGTGATGACACTTCTTACTTTTTCGAAGTTCGCCTGGAGTATCCTAGGGAATTTCATCGGTCTCACTCGGACTACCCTTTTGCTTGTTCACATAGACATGTGACAAAGGAAATGCTTTCACCCTATCAGTTGGGACTCGTTGAAAGCTTGGGTTTGAAGCCAGCATCATTCGGCGGTTAAAATTTGATTTGTGACTTCTTACCAAAAGACCATTACGTTTGTCATTTGATAACTCTACAGCTTTACTTGAATCTTGGTCTGAAACTGACTTATGTGTACAAGGTGATGAGCTTCATCCAGAAGGCCTACTTTAGCAAGTATATTGATTTCTGCTTCAACCGTAGAAGTTACTCTAAATCAGCCCATTCCAAGCTCTACTTGAAATTCTTACAAAACATATTATTTGGTAAACTGTGTCAAGACGTTTCAAAATACAGGGACATAAAGTTTGTCAGAAATGCCCATCTGGCAAGGCTTTTGATTAGACGCCCAAACTTGGAACGCATAGAAACAATATCGGGTCAGAAACCGTGGTGTACTTTTTCAGAAAGAACTGTATCACTCTCGACAAAATAATTCCTGCCGGATTTATCATATTCGAAGTCTCCAAATATCTTATGTATGACTTTTGGTACAATGAGCTTAAAAAGAAATTTGGTGAAAAGATCAGAATTTTCACGACTGACACGGACGCATTTGGACTCGAGTGTGAAACTGACGGCTTTTACAAGTACCTCTGGGACAACAAACACTTGTACGACATGTCTGAATATTCTGAGAATGACAAGTACAAACCAGGTCTCAAATCTGACGATAACAAAAAGAAGTTGGGAATTCTGAAGGACGAATATGCTCTTTTTATTCCTTCGGAAGCGGTTGCTGTCGAGCCCAAAATGTCCGCAGTTTCGCTGTTCAACTGCTCAACTGGGGAAATTCAGACGGACAAAAAGAACAAGGGTGTATCAAGGTCATATAAAGTTTGAAGACTATGTAGAAGTTCCAGACATTGAAACAATCGTGAGTGCTGGATCAAAGAGAATTCAGAGCGTCAAACATGATGTTTCCACGAAGCGGATTACTAAAGTTATCTGTAGTCCATTTGATTCCAAACGTTGGTATCTGGACAAGATTAATAGTGCTCCTTTTGGGTTCAATCCCCCAGACGTTTGAAAGAATTTGCTGTAAACACTTGTAGGAAGTCACTGGCAAGAATGAAACGGATTTTCGGTGTTCAGTTCTTCGTCATCCAATTTCAGTAATTTTGAGTGGGCCAAGTCAGATTGATAGCATTCACATCTTCATTCAATCATGAGCATCATCTAATATTACTTATTCATAGGTGGGCAAAACCACTCTGACCTCGCAGATACTTGCTCGCCGTGATAAAGTCTTTGAGCCTTGTCCTCAAAAAGTCTACTGGGCATACTCTTAGCCTCAGCCGACTTTGTTCGCTACCATGGATTCCATCGGGAGGGGAAAATTCAACCCAGAAGGCATCACAGTCATCAAACGTATTAAGTGGATTGAAGAATTGATTCCCGAAGGCAACACGACGCCGTCTTTGCTAGTACTGGACGACCTGATGGAGTCGGTATCGAAATTGGAATATATTTCGTCTTTGTTTTGTCGTATCTCACATCATAGATCATTGTCTGTATTGTTGCTTGTCCAAAACATGTTCAACAGAGGGCCATTTGCCCGTACAATCAACATTTATCCACGAGCCATAGTATTATTCAATAATCCCAGAGACACTTCTTTTGCATCTGTTCTTAGCCGCCAAATGGGGGGCAACAAGAAAAATGCCTTGTTTGATTATGCTTTTGAACAAGCTACAAAACAACCTCGATCTTTCCTTTCCATTGATTTAGATGTGGGTACACCCAATCATTTACGATTCCGATCATCTGTATTTTGTGACGATTCTTGTACTGTATACAGTAACGAATAAATACTTTTCAGGAATCCAGTCGTAATTACTTCCTTCGGGACAATCCCGGAATCTGCATAAAACACAAATCCGGGGCAATCCCGGAATCTCAGGAAAGTCAAATCCGGGACAATCCCGGAATCTGCATAAAAGTCAAATCCGGGATATTCCCGGAATCTGCATAAAAGTCAAATCCGGGAACGATATCTGCACTAGTATTACTCAAGCTTATCGGTAGGTGGCGCGCGCTGATCAATTTGCGGATCAGGAGTTGCGAATTCGCCAATATTACACGGGTGTTTCTGTGTACGGGCGCTAATGACTTATACATACTATTCCTACCACGACGAGGTCAATACCACGGCCGCCTATAACAGGGCGTTGGGAACCATCGACTTGTATCGTCGACAAATCGAGTCCAACCAGAACAGATCTCAGGAACTCCAGTCCATTCTGACCCATGTCCAACGGCAGGAGGAGACTCTAGATCAGGCAAATGCTCACATTAAGTTTTTTGATGCACAGATTTTAGAGCTCAGGACCGGGAAATGAATTACCTCTCACTGCGACCAGTTGGAGGTCGAGAGCCTCAACGCGAGGAACTTCGAAGGGTCGAGGAACTTCGACTTGATTGCCCAACTGCGGCCTGCAGTCACCTTCAATCCAGAGCTACACAAGTGCGACCTCCATTTGACCATTATTCCCCGCTTTGAGAAGCCAAGTCACCACTTTGGAAGACCAGTTGAAGCGCCAAAAACGACGTCTTCAGGAACCTTCGCAAGAGATGGCGCAGCTTCGTCAACAGAATGATGAGCTGAGCCAAGTACGTTCTCGAGCCGCGTTACAGAGCATCACGCAGATGCAAACGACTTCTGCCGAAGATGGTGTCATCCTCGGAGCACGGGTCTTGCGCTTGAAGGAGCAAATTATAGTTCTCGGTGGATCAGCAAACGATACTCCAAAAACGACTTGTATCGTATTGTATTGTATGATGGGGCTCCATTGAGGAATGCCAATGCCAGTTTGGGCCCATTACAAAACCCCGGATAGTCACCCCGTATCACTCAATTGCACATCGAAGCACTGAAGTTGCAACATTGCTGTTGCTTCAGCAAACTCATAGAGTTCCGAATAAGGTTATTCACTCTCTATAGACTGAGTCAATTGGCACCAGCCTAGGTAAATGTTTCGCACAATCACATATTTGTCACATTCCATTAGGAAATGGGAGGAGTCGTCTCTAATCTCACACAATTCGCACTTGGTATCGCTTTTCTTGCCGATGTTGTGAGGGTGGTAGTATAAGGCACCATGGCCTGTAAAGATTTGCGTTAGTATTTGCGCATGTTCCTTGCTAAGGCAAGTGATTGAGCTCTTTCCATAGAGTGGTTGTTTCATGGATAGCTTCGACTGTCTATACAAGTTACACTTTTACCACCTCTTCTCATGAAATGTTTTCATCCATGTTCTTATGACTGCCGTCAGGATAGCAAGGCTAATCGGAAGGTGGGGTTCCACTGTTTGAGTTCTAGTCGTAGCAGCTTTCTTCTAAAGCCAATTTGTCAGCGATTTTGTTCCCTTCGATACCGGCGTGGCCCGGCAACCAGACGAGTTTTATTGTGTTAAGTAAACTAAGTCCGTTCATAACACCTTTACATTGCGAAGCCAGCAGGAACCACTATGGTTACTCCAGCTCCAACTTCAAATACTTCGACGACTACGGTTGCTGGTTTCAACTGCTCCTGCAGCAGTCACAACGACGCCTGCCCCAGCATGTTCAACTACTGCCTCCGTCGTCGTCCCGGCTCCTACTCAGCAACAGATTGATGCGGGATTTACCAGGCTTCAGTCCATCTCCTCTCCCACAATGGCGAAAGACCTTCTGCCAGTCGATGTTATACAGGACTCGAAAGTGTGATGGAGAAGAACCACCAGCCTCAGGACGAGTTATTTGCTTTCTTGTGCAAATGCTGCTCCAAAGCACCCTACCGAGACTGGTTCGACGGCATGGACCGCAAAAGGATGCGAAGCATCCAAGCTGTCGCTTACAGTGACTTGTAGGCCGGGGTTCTACTCGAGTTCTCGGACCGCCGACGATATCTGGATCAACTTGACGAGATCAATCGGCTCTTCAAGGTCGACTTCAGCGAGATGACGGAATACGTCGACAAGATGGAGGCTTTGTTCAGCCTTCTTCGCGACATGCAATATCCAGAGTCTGAAATTGTCCACAGGATAACCATGAATATTCACAAGCGCAACGTACTGCACTTCAGATTTTCCGAACCAAAAACTCTACTGGACTGTAGTCGCGAGGCCATCGAAATTGACCGAGCTCACGCACAGCAAGCTTCCAGAGACGCTTTCTTGGATCCAAAGACTTCGGAGGCGCCAAAAAATACTACCGCTGGCTCTTCATCCACGATGCCGGCTAATAATAATAACAATAGGAACCGAACCCGGAACTGCACTACAACGTCGAATCAAACTGACAACGGTCCTGCGAAGACAGCGACCGCTACCGATACTTCTCCGAGTACGTCCAAGACTTCATTGACGGCTGCTACTACCACTTCCAACGGTGCTGCTGCCGATCCAAAGACGACTTCCAAGCCGTTTCCTGCTTGCACCCACTGTCAGAGAAAGGGTCACTTGAAAGAAAACTGCTGGTCGTTGAATGGTGGCCCCGAAGAATACTATCGCGGCGATTATTTCAAAAAACGCATGTGAGAGATATCAACAGTCAGGTCAAGAACAAAGCGGAACATTTATTATGTGACCGCTCTGTTCCAAATTTAAAGTGAAACTGAACTTAAAAATAAACCTTAGCAACTAGAATCTAGCTAGGAGAAATATATCTATAGCAACTAGGAAATTCGTCGTTTCCATTCCACCCCCCGGTAAAGCTTTTTCCTTCATCCGTTTCTTCCAGAATTGATTTGCCAGTTGTTGACTATGCAGCCATCGTTTTCTCAGAGACAGACGCTCGTCGTTTAAGTCTTCCCAATTAGTGAGACCACCCGAATTTCCAATCAAAATATGATTTGGTGTCAAGGCTTCACGATCATTGTTGTCAACAGATACAAATGTAATTGGTCTAGAATTCAGTATCCATTCAACTTCGGCTAAGAATGTTTGGAAAGTTTCATCGTTGAACTTTTGGTCAAAGGTTACATCAGCTATTGTCGTCTTCACAGATTTGATCATTGATTCCCAAGATCCTCCCATGTGAGGACTTGCTGGTGGATTGAATTTCCAATCAATCTTCAATCATCAGACTTGATGAAAGATATCAACAGTCAGGTCAAGAACAAAGCAGAACATTTATTATGTGACCGCTCTGTTCAACATTTAAAGTGAAACTGAACTTAAAAATAAACCTTAGCAACTAGAATCCAGCTAGGAGAAATATATCTATAGCAACTAGGAAATCAATCTTCTGCTGTCGTTTCCAGCATGAATACCTGTCAAGCCGTCCAGGAGCAGGGGGAGAAGCTACTGAATACTCCGCTTCGAAACTCAAGTACCACCGGACCCTCCGTACGTCCCTCGGTACGTCATCAATGGTGTTGTGACTTCCGAGCCACCCATTGACTTCTTTTTCGCGTACCCGCTGAAGCCAATCTTGGAAACCGTCAAAGTAATCAACCGCAATTCCATGGAAGCCCGAGTGGTCAGCGCTTTGGTCGACACCGGAGCCGTTAGTTCAGTCATTTCCGAAGAACTTGTTACGACGTTGAAATTCCGTATTCGACCTCAAAACAAGTCCCATAAGAACATTGAAGGAGCCATCGTTTTCGCATTAGGAGTAGACTGGACTAACGTCCAAGTCGAAGGAATCACCGAAGGGAAAGACGCCTTCGTCTTGGCCAATACGCCCTAGTCAATCATATTAGGCATCAGCTTTTTTGGCATCACAAAATGCCATTATCGACTGCGGTCGTCAGAAGTATGACTTCCCCCGGCCGTCTCTTCACGCCCTGAAAGCCCTGAGCTCTGCTGGCACCGAGGTCCAAGTAGCGGCATTTATGAGCGAAGCGCTTCAATGTTGGATGGACGAGTTCCACAACATCTTTGACCCGCAGTTTACGTTGACGCCAGCAAACGCAGTGCCAGTCCAGATACCTGTGAAGGAAGGGATGCCTATTTTCAAAAATTGCGAGATTTAATGAGGCACAGGGTATTCTGGAACCGTCATCGTCCCCGTACCGATCGCCGATGGTCATAGTTCCGAAAAAAGACTTCACTGTAGATCGCTTCTGCGTGTCCTACAATGACTTAAACGATTGGTCAGAGTTACCGTCGTTTCCTAGTCCGACGCCTCAGCGAATTCTGGAATACGTTCCGGCGAACCAGTTATACAGCAGCCTTGACTTGGCGAAAGCATTCTTCACAAATGGAACTAGCTGTGGAGAGCAGGAAATAAACCGCCATCAAAATCGGCCAGAACATTTGGCGGACTTTGGAGACAATACGAAACTTTGGAAGCGGGTATTATATTATATTTATTTTATATATATTTATATTATATTATATTTCTTCGATTCCACGATTAGCAGCTGGCTGGACATTCCGGCGTCGAAACGACGTTGCAACAGCTCGCTCGACACTGCTGGTTTCCAGAGATTGCCCAGAAGATCCAATGCTACGTTAGGACCTGCTGGACCTGCCAGCTCATGAAGCCGACAAACCCACGACGAATTGGGACCCTCGGGTCCCAGTGGTTCAACGCCAATGCATGAGAAACTATGCACATCGACTCGGTCGGCAAATTTCCGATATCCGGAATGGGCCGCTACCGATATCTCCTTACTGCCGTGGAATGCGCCCAATCCATTCTTAAAAGGCGGCGGACGTCACCACGGAACGAACTAACATCGTTTGCACGTTCGGATGGCCCCTTCGTCTGATCAAGGACAATGGAGCGCGGTTTGCCTCCTCCATCATCGAGTTTGGCTGAGATTCGTTAGCATCCCTTCACTCCATCTTCTTGTCGGGCTAATGGGCTGGTTGAAAGACGTCACCGAGATATCAAAACCATCCTCTGAGGTCTTCTGGATACCGCAAATCCTCACTGGGAATGGGCCATGTATCTTCCCACAATCAAGACGGCCTTCAACAATCGCCTAGTGAGACACACCAGCTACAGTTCAGCGCGGTTGAATCTCGGCCGAGAGCTGGAGACACCACAAACCCGGGCTTCTCAAGACCCACTCACCCCTCATCCAACTCCGGAACGGCAGCTTCAAGGCCTGCGACGATTCGAAGCTGCGAATCAAACGAATAGTCGACCGTAATAATTTACTAGCCCATCAAGAGCGAAATAAATGGTATGACTTGCACCGGAGGACTTACGCATTAACCGTCGCCGAAAAAGTGAAAATCACTAATTTCGCTTTGTCCGAAGCTCTTGATGGAGTTACAGCGACGTTGAATCCGCTTTACAAAGGAACCTTTGAGATCATCCTCATCCCTTCCGGCCATTGTCTCCATATAAGAGATTCTGCTGGATCCGTCAAGCGTTGGCACGTCCATCATGCATTTCCGTATTTTTCAAGAGAAACCGCGCCTTCTCAACTCAACTACTCTGACCCTTCAGACATCGCGTTGCCTTCGGATTTGGAGGACGAGGAACCAGAGAAGACGTCTTCTGAAAGAGCCAAAAATACCACAAAGTATACATATACATTAGCTAAATTTAACGATAAAAGTAAAGCCAAACAAGACTCCCCGTCACATGGCTTAAGAAGATCACCAGGGTTGAATCCAACTGAGATTGAATCTTCTCCAAGTTACGCCACCGGCTTCCAATCCCACGGTCGTCGTCACAGAAACTCGTCAAGAGAACGGGACTTCAACGGTGCCTGTAGATGCTTCAGTCGTCTTCTTCCACTTGTCCATAATCCTCGTCAAATGCCTACAGATGACGGCGGAGATTCACAGACTTTTGCATCGTCTTCACCACCATCGGCGACGACAACCTAAGTCTTCAAAACACTTCCGGTTCTTCAGCTACTCCAGTTGATGAGCAAGGTCACGACGCAGAACCTGAAACAACAATTTCCCGTGGTTAACAAAAATCGCCCGGGAACTTCCATTCCGACGACGGAATATTTAATGGCTCTCAAGCCAAGGAGACGAACGAGTCTTACCCGCAGTGGGAATTATGAGATGACCTCCGTTTGGTGGTTTTCTGCCCCGACCCAGTCCTCAAGAGCCCTAAGACGTCGGTATTTGGAGTTGATTTGGATCACACTTTCATCAAACCACTTGTGACTAGGAACCTTAAGCTTCAGCTGCATTTTATGGAGGAGCTCCTAATGATTCGAGCCGTGTCATCAAAAACATTGTCACACTATTCTAAATGTCACGTTCAAGTGAATAGAAAAATCAACTGTTTCAAGTGCATAATTGAAATTTCCATCATGAACGTGAGTAAACATATTTTTTATTTTGGTACTTAATGATTGTTTTGGAGGGAACTTTTTACGAACCAATTATATTAACAATTTGTTTGAAGAGCCTTCTAGTTGTTTTCTGATGAATTATGGTGATGGTTTCTCTCGAGTAACAGAACAATTAGTGTAGTGTTTCATTCATTTCGTTTTACAGGTATATAATCTTGAGCTGCTATTCATAGTCAGTCTTCTGACTTTTTCTGCTGCTCGACCAATTATCAAAAATGTCTCAACCGCCAGAGTATATCTGAAAGCAATCATGGCCCAGAACACTTTGAGCAGCAACAAAAAAGTCCTGTTGGTTGGCTTCAGTTCAGGACGAGGAGCCGCCAGCATTCCTGACAGCGGTGAGCAGCATCAACTAAGTGCCCCAACACTTAAAGAAGAATACGGCTCCACGCAACACCAGTGCGACGACCAGGTCGAGCTGCCTCTGCCAACAGTGCTTCAGGAGCCTCAGCAACTTCAAGATCCGCTTCTGAGGGAAATGGCGTTGGATACCAAGGACCTGAGGCTGACGAATCCACAGGGCTGGAAGCTACTGGTTCCACAAGTTCTTCAGGCAACCGGGGCGATGTCACCGACGACCTTCTCCCAACTGAAAGAGACGCTGGAAGACCTGGAGGAAGTACCGGATATAGCGGAAGAGCCGTTCCTCTTCACCATTCCGACATCGAAGGCACTCCTTCCAGCCGCCACGTCGCTCCTGGAGATTCAGCTTTCCCGCCTTATTCTGGCAGCCTTTCAGAGGGAACAATCGGAAAATTTTCAACATACTTATTCATCAGCACAACCGAGAGCTAACAACGCCTCTTTCAGCAACTCACCGGGGTATTGTTGTGAGTACTCAGAAACGTGCCCCTACTCCCCCCGAAAACAATTCGATGGTCTTCATATCTGAATTTAACACACAAATTCAGTTTTCACCAGAACTTTTTGACCTCCTCGGGTTCAATGAACTGAATCTGTTGTGGGACGTTCCTCGCGAAATGAATGTAAATCCAAATTTGTACCATTCCATACCGTATTCACTCATTACTGATCCTTAATATTATTATGGACCAACTTTATGTCTAGGGTAGTGTGATTGAATACAAGGAGCTGACGTGTGTCCATTTATTCACCCAAACGTCAACTGATTCCAGCTTTCTCTGGAATCATAAT
>JAQGBJ010004370.1:0-10412 GCA_034698345.1 Sphaeridia pumilis | reverse complement strand
ACCGGCGAATCGTCGTCCAGTGAGCCGTCATAGCTGACATTGGTTCTTACGGCAAAAGCCACAGGTTTTGTCTGCAAATTTTAAAACATGTTTAAAATAGGGTTTCTATGTGCAAATAGTTTTCACAATCTTTTCAACCAATAATTGTAAGTGTAAGTGATGAGGATAAGCATTTGCAAATGTTAGGAACAAAAGCGTAATTTAATGTGGTAGAAGCATCCAAAGTCAAAAAGCGTCGTTATGAATGGGGTTGAAAGTAATGTCGATGGATAGCGTATTTTAATGATTAGTAACGCCGCAGAAAGCGAATTCATAGATAACAAATAGTAAGAAGATGTCTGCTCAAGAAGTATTTTGCAATGGAGCTTCCTGCAAGAGTCCTTCATTCCTTGGTTTATCTTTTAACCATGCAGTCGTCTGTTGAGAAGAATTGTTCCCGTCATTTTCATTGCTACATTTAGTGTTGTTGACAAGAAGGTTACTTGTGCAAGAGCCAAGAAATTTTGCCGCAGGTAGTACTTGTAATAATCGACAGCTGGTTAATTTGGCACGAGCAACTTTTGAGCCCAACGTGGGTTCTTTAGGTTGTCATACAACACATTTTTGTTTACAAATTCTGGCTTTCCAGGATGAAACGAAAGTCGAATAGGGCAGTGCAGCTTTTTTATAGCAAGCAAACACGTTCATTAGAGAGCATGCTGCTGGATATATGGGATTTTATACATTTTTACTGCAGTTTTTAAACGACGCGATGAAACCTAACAGTGAAAGAAAGTAAATGGCAAAGCGAGCAACACTAAAATATTATTGTGAAAGAATTGAGCAAATTTATGGGTTTGATCTCCATCTTGCCATGCAATAAATTGCCATAAGTCAATTGTCATGTGCAGCCAGCTGCTATAGTTTTGCTAATCACGCATGTATGAACTCCCAGGCTGGACAAAATTAAGAGTTATTGAATAAAAACGGAATTGAAAAGATGGGACGCAAATTCAGTCACTGATATCAGGAGCTTGATTGGATTGACTTATGTGAATGGAATATAATAATTTTGTTAGTTTTTCTACTACATACATAGAACTATGAAGCAACCCGCCGGGATAGGAATGGAAAGAGAAATAAAGCTTTAACATTTGTAATAGCTGAATGTGCAATGGAAGCAAGTGACTCTAACATGCTCCGAAACAGACTTTTCAAGCACTCAAAGCTATGTAGCCGGTCTTCCGGCTACTTTTCATAGTTTGGCAATGGTCTTCTTCAGTCAACAAATTAACCATAGGCTTTGAATTGAAGCTGGACACATGGGCATTTATTTTATGCAGTAAATATTCTGCGGGAGCAACACTGAAGGATGTTTCACTTCCAGAAAAATTGACGAGTACTGAATGAAAAACCGGCAAAATGAAGTTTGTAGGACCACTTGCATCCGATGCACTCTTTAAAGTTTAGAAGGACAATAAGGGATATTAAAGCGAGGAAGATCAAGAAAAAGTATTGTCTGAGCGGGAAATTGCGGAAAATGCAACATCGAATGCTTAGGATACTCTGAAAAGGACTCTATGATTACCCGGGCTTTTTCCAACTGTGTGAGAGCCTGACGTTCAGTTTCTCTTCTTAACACTTCCCTTTCCTCATCCAATGACAGGTCAGATGATGGCTGCGAATAAGTTGAATCTGCTGAACCCTGAAGGATAAGACAAAAATCCGCTTCAGTATTTACTCTTGGGGAACCTCATTTTCGCAATGTGCTACACGAACCAAGTTTGATGTTTAAAAGTTTTCTATCCCTACATTACCCATAATCTACACATAGCTATCTCACGCAGCTCTTCACTTCCTACATCTTTTGAATGTGTTACAACAAACGACCATAGAAATAATATTTCTCTATGTTCATTCCCTACTTTTCTTTCAAGATTCTGAAAAAAGATTGAAGAAAGTTTGAGTTGGTATCATCCCGCTAAAACAGAATGAAAAAACCTGACAAGTTCTATCCAAGATTCCCAAGAAACTACAGAACACAGTTTATTTTCAGGGAAAGACACGAGCGCAAATTACGTAAAGATTGATTACCTTTCGATGATTGTGAATACCCAAGGGCTTGTGAGGATCTTTACGGCTTAAAATAAGACGCTGAGTTGCCATAGTGTGGCTTCAAGTTACAAGACCTGATAACACAATGAATTTCCCTCTTCTAAAGGCATAAACTTCGTTGGAGTTTCTGAAACGAGTATTGCAGTAAGAAAAAAATGGAGTACTTCAAAGTAAAGATCGGCGTTTGGTATAGCTGGCAATGGCAAGGAACCACAACAGGTGATAGTGATTGAAACATAAAATGAAGTTTTGAATTTTGCAAACATACAAGCAAATTCAGGACATAAGTAAGGAATCTTGTTTGTCTGAATAGTGAAAATTTGGTTGCGTGGAAAGTTGCGCAAATTTAAACTGACTTTGAAAGGTAATTATGATACTGCTGAATTTCGCCAGTGCCATGTCGATCAGGATTTTACAAAATTTTCTACTGCAACACTGGTATTCAATACTCACCACAGTCAATTCTTTGACTGCCTCAACAGAAAGAGCAGGCCACAATATTGAGCAAAAGACAGGAATGAATTTTGTTTACGCTTCTAACTGAAAACTTTCAATTTAAACTTCATAATTATATTTTTGTGACGCGACCAACAAAAAGCCTAGATAAGGGCACTTTCACAACCGCCCCACATGCTCACAATTTGCCACGAATGCACAAAATACATAAATGCTGAATCCAGCTATCACTGATCACTTGTTGAAAATGCAGAGAATCTAAAGCTCGACTATAGAACATTGGAGCAACTGGAGCGGCAAGAAGCCAGTTTGACCACTGAATACAAATTTGCACCAACCACCTGAATACAAGCTGGGGGCCCACGTGTGTAATTCACAATCAACATTGCAGTATGAGCGATTGATACAAGGCTCTGTCGTATTTGTTTGATTGTTAACAGCCGGTTGTAGGAAATAATTGGGTTTCGGCACCCTTTGCAAAAACATGTATTTGCAAATGCAACCTTTGGATGAAACTGAAACACAAGTGGGATTTTTCAGAGACGCTATTGAACAAGACCCAAAAGAGCGCTTGTCGGCGTGAAGCTAAAAATACACGAAGCGTTTTCGTCCAACATAACATCTGCAATGTTTCTTGGTCGCCTTCCGCTCCCACTTTAACGTTTTGCACATCTTTCAAAGACCTACATTAGGAATGTGTAGCATCATATGGAAGCCATTTAAAACTTGTGCTCTCGCTTCTTGTATAATATTTCCGAACTCGGCATCGGTTCGGAAAACGGAAAACACTGCTGCATATTCTCCCGCCCAAGTGTCGTGGAATCTGTCAAGAATTTCTATAGTGTGTATATGTGTTTGTGCTTTGGCTCTTGTGCTCAGTCAGTCAGATAAAGAGAGACCTTGATTAGTGATTACGGGACGTCTCGTCAAGTCTGTGCTTCTGCTTGCTTTTGTAATAAGTTTTGAGTAGCATAATAATTGACGGCAACTACTGTACACGACATTTAAGATTGATCACTGTTGTTTGCAGGTGAGATAGCTATAGTAGAGAGTTACAGTCTAAAAGCTATAAATGCTTAAGATTAGAGGAAGGTGAGAAAGTGAGCATGTCGTACCAGATAGCAACTGACCTGTGAACTGGATAGGACAGGCTCATCTGCTTCCAGGGTGTTGCGTCCGGGTCGCCGAGACATGTCTTCATTGTGCAGGAGAATCATAAAGGTGTTACCAGAACATGACCATGGAATTTGCCACCTCTACAACAACAACAACAACTACCACAGCCGGTCACCACGGTCATACTCAAACACAACAACGACGATGGGTTGTGTGGAGGCGGCGCTCTTGCCCAGATTTCCGGTATTCCACCTTCGTATCCAGTAATGATTGGAAGCGGTAGATATTTCTTGCTATTATGATCACGAATCGATATCTATATAAACACTATCGAAACGCGACAGAGCAACCAGACACACACACACATACACACACAAACACACTTGCACGCAACCGATCCGTCGTCAAAGTCGTCGCCGTCGAATATGTGGTAGTTGTAACCGGAAGAACTGGGATGCTAATGAAATTCTATTCCACACTTTTACTTCTCACCACCAAGAAGGGCTGAAATGCTGCTGGACGACTATTGCCCGCCAAAGAGCATCATGATTGAAATTTCTGTCAACCCTTTTTGCTCCTTGATTATTGTCCAGCGGAAGGGTTTTTTGTTGGCTGTCTTGATAAAAGGGGTAGCAGGAGCAGCCAGAAGACGTGGTAGTGCAGAAGTAGTCACCAGTTTCTTGAGATATACACTCCATGCGAAAGTTATGCTGGCTACTACGGGGACTAGTGTGTGTGGTGCATGGGAGTCGGGATTTCGGAATGAATTATTCACACTATTGCCGTACAAGAGCCATATTTCCGTCCATTCTCTTTAACTATCAGTCCACTGTTCCATTAACCAGTAAGCCAGGTAAAAATCCTATTCACCAGATCTTAACCAGCTTCCTTCCATGATAATATGTCGCCGCCGAAATTTCATGCCTCACACACTTTTTCAAAAAGTAGATGCCACCAGCGCGGGATGGTTCTCCAAAAGTCTGAACCCACTCGTTGTACTCATTCCGACGCGTCCTGGCCTCAGAAAAGTTTTAGTCTGGCGGAAGGAAACGGTGCCATTATTTTGTCACAAGACTTACAAAATTCTTAAATCACTATCAGAACCACCAATTAATTTACACAGCAGCAAAAGAGTAGCACTACTACAGTCGATCCCCCCACCAACAACACACTCTCACCACCAACTTTTCACCATAAACATGACGGTGAATTTCAGCGACCAAATTGTTCAAGCACTTTACGGGGATTCCGTCACAATCTTTTTTTCAGGGGCTTCAACCGTAGTAGTCTCTGAGTAGAATTTAACTTTTTTGCGACAGTTAGTGTGATATTTTTCCCCGTTGGTTGGTGTGACGGGAATAGTGCACTACTACTTACTGGTGGTTCCTTGGGTATATGCTCCCGTTCTTGACTGTTTCTCCAGCAGGTTGGCTGGGAATTTGTGTAGAACCAAAAGTTTAGTAGTAGTAATAGTAGAAGCAGTAGTACAAGTAGTACGTAAAGAAGTATTCAAAGTCGTTGGTGTAACAGGAGGAGAGGACGAGGTGGAGGAGAAAGCAGCAGCAGCAGGAGAAAGATAGGGCGAGGGTTCCCCTATAGTCCAGAACGCTATATTCGCTATCATACAATATATGCCGTCACAAGGAAAGTAGTACGACCAAAACTTTACTCGGCTCTCTAATAGTCCCAATGTGTTTGTTTGGAGTCCTGGAGAAACATACCGGACGTGCTCGTCGACAATATAGCCTTTGAATTTTTACGCAAGTCACTTCATATATAGAACCCTCTGTGTTTTTCCTGCACTTTCTCCATTGACGTGAACATCAGATGCTTTCCCTCAACTGCCCAAAGTGAAAAAGACCAATCCTTGGGATATGTTCATCCTGGAGAAAGTTTTATACTTGCACTCCTCGGCGAATGACACAGGCTTATACACAGGCCAAGAAACTGGGTACACAGCTGGTTGAAGAAAGCGACGGCGGCGTATTCGTCCAATATATGCATGGATGGTGGAAAATAACATGACTGACATGGTAGACGTTCGCCGAGGTATTATTAATAAGGAAAGCATAGCCCGGACCGCAGATTGGAGGAGAGGGTGGTGGCCATTTCGGCGTAGAGCAAAAGTACCTTAGCTCCACCATATACTACAATGTAAAGAGAGAAAAGAGGTATTGCAGAAAAGGTTTATTATGTGGTATTAGTGAAGCGCATAGGGTTAGAGGTTTGTTTCTAATGTTGTTGGTGTATGTGTATGTGTGTGTGTGCTTGATTTGGCTGTTCTTCTCACTGGATCGGTATGTCATGAGAGGGTGTTTTTATCGACCGGGGAAAATATCTGCAGAACCGCAGTTAGGACCCGTACATGTATGCAGTACAACCGAGAGACGAGTGAAAGCAACCGGAGCAACTTACTAACGTCCTTCCGTCGGACGGACGAACAAACGCCTATATCTCACACACACACACATATACATACATTGTGGAAGAGTAGCCCTTCTTGTTCGTCTTCTTCTTCCTTAGTCTAATAACGAATATACTTGTGTACCACACTCTCAGTCAGCCACAGCTCGAGCTAGTTCAAGAAACACTTTCCCCCTAAATGATGTTATATAAGATGAAAACTGCATGCAAGAAACAAGCCGGTCTGCCGACTCGAAGCACCACCACCTCCGTCCTTTTCCATACGTGGTCACCCACCACCACCACCACCAACGCCATATACAACAAACAGCAAACCCGAACCCGACCAGCCGTTTAGCACCAACAGCGGCATTCTTCCGGTTCCATGAAAGATTCCCGTATATATCCGCCACCGCCTACGTCACTCAACCATTTCCTTCTCAGGTACTACTACTACTACCACTATATATATTGACGACAATTTAAAGACTCAGCTCACAGCCTTTAAAAAACGTCGGCTATTTATCTCGTGCGTGTGTAAACAAGCGGCGTCAAAAGGTGACCCTGGCAATCCATGACTCTTACAATAGTCTCGCCCCGCCGACACATATATTTTGAAATCAGTCCACTAAACTTTTTTCTTCAAAAGTCAAGTAGTCAAGGACGTCACTAAAAACCAAACAAAAAATGCATTATTCCAATTTCAAGAGGATTCAAGTTTCCAGACTTACGATGAACAATGCTGGACAACTTTGAATCAACTTTTTCCGAAATACCCTGGTATAGCAAACGCTGCAAGTTTGTTGATGTAACCTTAAACCGTGGTGCACGAGCCTTGGCTCGAATAAGAAAGTTAATATATTAGGAGGACCCGACACGAGATTTAGGTTGGACCTGTCTGCCGGAGTAGCAGATATAATTCACAGGGCTCGTTCGTGTGACTGCCGGGTGTTTTGCACAGCCGAAAATAAGCTCTTGTTGGTATTACATATGTTGAGGCGTGTGTGTGTGTGCGAGTGTTTTTGTGTGTGACAACAAGGCTGAGGTTATATAAAGGACCGTAGTCAAGAGTATAGCAGCGGCCTGCTAGTAAAGGACTGAATGTTGACGTCTTTCGAGTCCCACTCATGATAAAAACATTAGATGGTCATAATACATGCTATTTGTAACCATGGGAAGAAGAAACGTTATCGTGACAAGGACCAAGACAACGACCAAAAATACGTGGTTCCACTAAAAGAGAAAGCGGACACGTACAACAAACAGCCCGAGTTATGTAATGAGACGTCATGTGATCAGATGGGAGATTTTTGCCCGAGAAGGGGTTCGATGGAGGATGAATACAGAATTTTAAGGTTTCTCGCTCCTCGGCAACTTGCGAGGGCTGTGAGGTGGGGCTGAAAGTGGAAAGATTTTAAATGATTAGCGATTGCAGCTGTGCGTTTGATGGAGGCCGTGTAGTGTATAATAATTGGTGGTGAGGGGCGGAGAAACTTCCAACAAGGGTCATTTATAAACAAGTAGAGGAAAGAAGGCTACTTTGGAAAAAGGCTTTGCTACCCCCTTCTGCATACACAAGTTTTTGCAGAGCTGGGAGAACAAGTGTAATGAAAGGCTTTAAGAGCGAGAGCAGCTTGAGCCATTCAAGAAGGCGCGGAATGAGTTCACAAGGGAGCTCTCGAAAAGTGAATGAGAAGCTCGTGGAGAAAGAAAAATCCTTAGTGAAGAATGACGATCAAGACAAGTTTAAGCAAGGAAGGATCACAAGAAGACGAGAAAGAAACACGACTATTACATGGCAAAAGTCGGTCCAGTCCTCGTCCTGCTTTCCTCATCCGAACAAGCCTTTAGAACATCAAGGAGCCGCAGGAGCAGCAGTCGAGTAGTGGGAGGCATGTAGGCAGCCAGTCAGTCTGGAAAAACCAAAAAAGAAACGTGTGCAAGAAGAAGAGAGTCACGCACTTGAAGGATCATGACTGGGAAAAGGTGGAAACTGCTTTCCCCAAGAAAATGATACGGCCCAAGAATAAGGGCAATGGGAGAAGAAACGAATGTAACTTTCACTCTGTACCCAACGGCACGTGATCTCTATATGATGTATACAAGTGTGAATGTACCGAGATTGCCGCACATTACAAGGACGTAAACGCCACTTGCACGCTTCCCCCTGTAACATGAGCTCCGGGAGTCAGTCAAGTCAAACACATGGAAAGAAAGCTAAAAGAACCAAAAACACAGAGGTAACGGAAACAGAATTTCACCTATTTGCGGTATCTTCCATTTCTCTGAACAACTACATTTCGATCTTCTTCTTCTCACGTTAAGTTAATCTGATTTGAATAGATGATACAACACCGACGCCGCCTTCGCGGCCTCCGAAAATACAATCTTCCCGCGGGCGCCCTTAAACTACATGGTAATATAACATCAAAAAGGAAAAAATATCAGCTCATGTGGTCGTCGAGCACGTAGAGCCGAGGTATACAAAGTGGCCATTTTCAGACGAGCTTTTTGCTGATCCTTGCAACTTTTCAAGCCGCATTTAGCATTAGCACGTGTTGTGGAGGGGCAAATCAAATTGGGTTATTACTGCACCATTACAGTCAGTCAGCGACTCGACGGTCAGTGTTGGATTTGACAGTGTACCTTGTGGTTCAGACCAGCAATTGTATTAATTGACAAAGCAAACAAAATTGTGGTCGCGGCAGGAAACACCTAACAAGTTCAGGAAAGCGGCCGGAAAAATCATATATCATTTCTTGAGAGGGCAAATATACTCAAGAGGGGCTCGCGAAAGAAAATTTGCTGGGTATATTACATGTATATTGCTGTTATATTCAAGGAACGCAAACAGCCACCAAGCTGGTAACTATAAAACAAGGCTTTCAATAAATTCACTTCTTCCAAAGAACAATTTGTAATTATGATGCGTATGTTTTAATTGACCGCTGATCGATTCTCGTAAAGCCGGCTTCTTGTACCGGACAGCAAAATGTACCATTATAAGCAACATGTTCATATAAAAACACCTTTGCTAGCCCCGCCATCTGGCGGCGGATCCAAAATACCCGCTTCGCTGCAGTCGTCCCGGCTAAGGCAAGAGGAGGCTGAAATCGCCCGGCTAAAACATTAATCATACAGCGTTCAAAGTTTGTTTTCACAAAGCCAATTTTGAAATTCCTATTTTCCAACAGTAAAGCGTCACATTATATTTTTTCATAACACCTGCAAATTAACAGCGTAAAAGTTTAGAAAAGCTCTAAAACCTGCAACAATATACATTTGGTTTTATTCTATTTCTAATATCATCGTCTTCCTAACAGGTTTTAATTTTCCATAAATTAAAATGTTTTAACAGATTCCTGTGCAATTATCTCCAAAGGTTGCAAAATTTGCTGGAAGTCTCAGCGACATCAAGAACGGTCAAATCCGATCGTTCTTCATTTCGCCGGTAAGTGAAAACAAGTTGCACAGATGGAGCTCTAAGTACATCCAGAAATCTGAATAGGTTGAGACCTTTGTTTGATCCTACGTAAGCCCTGTACACGTTCTACCTGACCGAGAGGAGAGATCAATGCTACTTGATTGGACTCGTATAAAATTTAAGACTCAGACATCTTTGATTTATACAATCAATCTTGTCAGTATCATATTTATTTAAACAATTTCTTAACTGCAGTTTCTACAAAAATAATGAAACCTTCCGGAAATAATAACTTAATACGAGCCCGAATTACAAACCAAAAGTAAAAATATCTTCCCAGTACAGATGAATGTTTGTTGGACATTCCGTTGCCAAATGAACATTATAAACCCACTGTTTCTAAGATCGTCAGAACAGGCAGAACAATTATTCGGGCCATCTGATTCAGAAACACTGCCAGAAGCCGTAAGAGATCAAACTTTTTAATCTCCGGATTAATAATTAGAAACGTGAAAGTCTCACGTTGCTTTCGGAGAAGGACGGAATATAAATTGCAAGAAATACCCCTCTTGCACTATCTCTGCAACTCAGAGACGAACAAGTGGCATTTTCAATTATCTCGAAATGTCAAGTCGGAATTCGATGACGTCACACACTGTAGCCTGAGCTCTTGGTAGTTGGTACTAGTTGGTTGTAATTACTACACAGGAGAATCAAAAGAGAGAATTTATTCCAGGATGGCGTCTATCGTCCCTGCATCGGGGTAAGCACAAACGGCGTTCATTTCGTTCTCGACATACAAACTGCATTTGCTTCCTTGCTGTAGATTCGATATACGGCACAAGACGAGGGGTAATGTTTGCATTATTTTAATGTAATTTCGCTTCTGCGTGAAGCACACCGTAGACATAAAATCAAT
>JAQGBJ010004369.1:0-10416 GCA_034698345.1 Sphaeridia pumilis | reverse complement strand
TCAACATTTGTGAGCAGCCGGAAGCCATTTCTGAAGCGCTTCCGCAACTTGTCTCCAACTGGTACAACGGAAAAAGAAAGAACATCCAAATGATTCTTGACTTCATCAAACAGCTGCCAAAGTTGGTTCATCAGATGATTGGATACACTTCGTTGTACGACGCAATGAGCGCCAACTCTGACCTCGAGTCCTTCGAACTGACCGAGCTCGTCGTTCAACTCCGAGGAACGAACGCTTCCGTTCGTTCACCTTCAGCAGACATTGCTCGCTCTGTTCTGACGAGATACACGCAACTCGTGGACGATGTTTGGGCCGTTTATAAAGTCGTCGGAAGGAACACTACTTGCGATTTCAAAAACTTGAAGTATAACAGGTCGATAAGCGGGTGGGGTGGCGTTTGTAGTTTGGACCCTGCAGAAGGAAATCGTTTCTGGGGGGTTCATCCAATTCCGGGCACAGCAAAGTTTGCCATCATCGACCTCAGTCGTAATCAGATATACTCATCAGCGACCGAAACCTTCTCATCATCTAAAAAAAGTGTCAGAGATCGTCCTCGGCCTGTTTCCGGAATTTTTGCCGAATGGAAGTTGGTTCCTGTTCAAGGCGGCAAATACTTCAAGATTCTCAACGCCATGCACGACGAAGTCCTCTTCGCTGACAAGACCGAAATGAATCCAAATAAGCCCCAATCTCGTCGAATCTTCTTAGCAAGACACGATTACTCTGGTGCTCATGATTTCGAGTCTGATGCTGACCTCTGGGTCATTACTTGTAAAGATTGATTTGGGTACCGTTGTCGTGCAGCCGCAGCCTTAGAATCGAAAAGATTGCCGATAAGTTTTTACTGCCGATTTGATAATCAAAATCATTAAAGAAACACCACTGCAAGCAACAAACAACTGGATAATTTAAAACAGACTATCAGGAAGCGTCTGTCAGTTGAGTTTAAAGATGTACAGATTTAGTTTATACCCAGAATATAGTTGGATCTTGGAAAATGCTATATGAATGTTTGGAGCTGAAACGACTTTAATAAGGCAAGAAATTTCGTCGAACAAAAAGATAAAGTTCCATTTCTCCTAACCTTCCCTCGTTGCGTTCATTATTTCCTTAAGTGACTAGTCTCCCTTTTCTACGTTTTAACCAAGAAACCTCGTCCAACACATTTAGTTTTCAGGTTTTAATGAAGCTTTTACTTTTAATGAAATAAAACGCATATGTACGTTTTGTACACGCTGAAGAAGCTTTCAAGCAAAATTCGCTGAAATAAAAAAATCGTGCAAAAAGAATCGGCGAAAATAAATGTTTCGTCAACAAATCCAAAGGTAAAAACTATACATATCATCACCCTTTAAATGCAATCAGCAAATTTGCCACTTTCGTCGAAGTGAATTCCACAAACGTCAAAGTGGAGAGACGCTCTAGCGTACAAAACCGCCCAACTTTGATGCCCTCATTGTGAACTGATCGAATTCGCCGCTGAAGTACTGCCATCTTCTGACGCTCTTGATCATTCGGTTGCAGCTGCGCAGCAGAAGCGATCCGAAGAAACGACCGTTTGACTTCGTCCAGAGCACAGACCGCAACATAACCTCTTTCGTAGTTGATGCCATAGAAACAAGGTGCATAGAAGCCAATCATTATGTTCAACATTGTGGACAAGAGGGTTTCACCAAAAAAAGCAATCGTGGCGAACAATCCAAAAACTCCCGAAAACAGTAAGAACTGTTTGTACCAGAAGATGCTGTCCGCAAAGACGACGTTGCATCGCCGAACCAAAAGTTGATGCTGTCGAATCCTTCGAAAAACCATTGCTTCCCAGTTTTCTTGCTTCGTAAGTTGTCTCACCGTCAGCAATTTCTTCATTCCCGCCAGTTGGTTATTGACCATTTCCAAACAGCTGATATGCAAGTATGGAGTACAAACACCAACACCCACTGTTGTGAATACCAGCCCGGTGCCCACCATCGACATGGCATACACCGCCCAATCCATCGCTGTTGAAGGCCCAGTTCCACTTTGGTCGTACAAAAAGTACAAATGCATTGCTCTTCCAGTATCCCCGATGAGCGCTAGGTAGGCCAAAAATACTGCCGCAACGATCAACAATGGTCCGAACCAAAGCATGAGCGTTTGCATCGACAGCTTCATCGGCAGCGTTGCTGCGTTAGATTTGAGGATGTCGTTCATAGTGGCGAGGAAGAGATCCGAGTCGGTGTTGAAGAACTGGAACCAAGTCTTGAGCGAATATACAGCAGCTGCAGTGAATACCGTGTGAATGCTGACTCTGTCAAGCCGGAACCAGGCTGGATTCCAAACTGAAAGTCCGAGAGTCATTAGTTGGTATAGAGTCAGCCAACTGCTGAGCAAGAATAGAAACCAGTAGATGGAGCGCTTCCAGTTTGATTTCACGTGACGGAGCTCAATGTTAGCAGTGTCTATTTCGAGGGGAAGAGATCCGAATCTGGCGAAGAAGCGCAGTAGCTCCAAGCCACGAACAGTGGAGGCTCTTGCTGAAAAGAAGTTTTGAAGGCGTGCCATTTTGCTTGAATTCCACCAAGCATGGAACTGACTCTGTGTGCCTTCCTTGAATTCAACGACTATATTCAATTAAAATTATTGTAAAATGCTTTGATTGTTTCAGCATACACTTGTGTTTATATAGCACATTACGAAACTCAAAATAATTGCTACAGTTTAGACTCTTACGTGTTTGGGAGAAAATCTGCACAATTTTTTCCACCATTTCGTTCTACTAAGCACACGTTCTGAAAAACAATTCTAATTCTGCTTGATTTTTTAATCACAAGAATTGATGGCTGAAATTACCGCTCATTAAAAAACAAAATACAATTACAGAAATAGCCGAGGTAATTCAAACTCCAATTTTAATTTTTAAATTGCAAAAATCATAGAATAGGATAGAGAAAAACAAAGCTTTCCAACTGAATTACCAGAAATTGAAACCACTTAAGTACAGAGCCAGAACTACGTAGTTCTAGACAAATTACCCCCCAAACCCCCCTCCTTAACTCTCCTTCAATTTTTCAACATAATCCCTACAAATACAGTAATTCCTCAACTTGACATCCTCAATACAGTCACTTTGACCCTTGTAACTATCGATCCTGCGAATTTCTCCTTGGACTTTAGGAGACTTGTCTTCCGAAACATGCCTCAACGTTGCTTCGAATCTAGCCCCCACCGGATCCGTTTCGAATCCTATCAAAACTTCCTTAAACGGTGCTGCTATCCTGCTATTCGTTTCATTTGCAGGCCCATCAGTAGCCAATTCCCGCAAATACAACAGTTTCCGGTACCTAAACGACACACATAGTCCTATTCCAATATTATAATCCAGCATAGAATTCAACTTGGAAGTGACGGCACTGGCGGCCGCCTTCGCCAGCGGTTTCTTCTTCGATGCCACCGGTCGGAATCCACACCTGCAGAACTCTCTCGAAATCCCCGCGTCTTTACAACTTCGGTTGTTTGGCGCCTCTTCGAAGAATGAATAGTACTTTTTTGGGCCGCCGTTTGCTTGGAAGGGGGCAGGAAGACCTGAATCCAACTCTGCAATATGCTGTAAAGTTGCGTGGAAATCAAGCGGCGAGACTAGTTTTCCACCGTTGTCTTCAAGATGGCGCTGCCATTCCGGAAACCTGGCTTTCATTGCCGGCGGCAGTCTCACAAAAGCGGCAGGAAGGCTTTCTTCAAAGTAGCCCAAGAGCGTCTCTCTGAACCCACCAAACCGAAGTCCATGGTCGCTGATAACGAAAATGATTGTGTTGTTGACATCAATGCCTTCAGCCTCAATAGAGCCCTGAACAGCGCTTTTGAGCTTCAAATCGAACTTCTGGAGAGTGCTGAGATAGTCGTGTGCTTGATTCATCCAAGCTAATAAAAAATAAGGAACTCTGCTGGCAATTGAACTCTGCAGGTTCTTCATATACTGAAGTACGAATTCGAGCTCAGTCCCACCGTTGACACAGCCTTGGAAAGGGCGAAAGTCGTCCGACCGATAAGCTTTGCCCATTGGCCTCAAGTAATAGTCCGTGGGCTGTTGGACAAAGCCTGACTTGATGTAGTTGAAAGTTGACATGAAGCTGAAATCTTCTACGAACGCCGTCACGTAGTTCCTGGCGCTGAATTGGTCCCAGATGAAGGGACAGCTGTCAAACGAGTTTTTTCCTCCTTTCCAACACGGATGGTTTTCCAGCTCAAAACCGCCCAATGCAGCCATCAAGTTCGGAAACGTGTTGAGCCCAATGCGGGTATAGCCCTTCATTTCGACAAAGTCGTTCGCCAACAGGTACTTGCGTGTCAACGGCAGGGAGCGCATGAAATGCAGGCGGGAAACTGAATCCAATCCAATGACTAAGACGTTCGGTGGCATTTGAACTTCTGAGTTATCTTTTCGGCGCTGGTCCCAGTATTGAACATTCTGCAGCGCTCGGAGCGAAGTCTTGGACTTCCAAGGGCTCGGCGGGGCTGCCAAGTAGTCAAAGATTTTTTCGATGTTATTGCTACTGCTCCTGTTCTCGACTTTGCACTCCGTAAGCATGAACTCTGGCAATTCCAGGGCTTCATTTGGTCCATGAGGTACTGGGATGCATGTTTCGTTCACACTGGAATTCCAATAGGCCAAATTACAAAAAACCTGGCTATTTTTAAGGATTTAAATCAGTGAACTACCTCGCACCTGTACAAATTATCAGCATCCCATGTGTAATTGTCCAAGGATTGAGAAACTCTTGTAATCTCTCTGATGCAACAAGAGGCGTTTTTCTGCAACTTTGATTTTGTGTTGTACTTCAGGCGCTGCAAGTCAATCAAAATCATCACAGAATGAAGTGCTACTGGGCTAAGACGAAGGCTGTTTGATGTAATTTAACCTTACCATGTTGTCGAACATCAAAATTGGAACTTCGCACTCGTCCGCCGTCGATGGCTCCCAATATGGCTTCACTGACTTGTCAAAAGGCTTCATGTCCCAAATGGTACAGCCTGGAGTATCGATGAGGTAGCCAGATCGTATTGGGTTTTTTGCCGCCGCGCTGGAGTTTGTAGGTCCTTTTGAATCAAGTCTTACCTTCTGCCTGAAATATGATTTTGGTATGATGTATGTACTTTAAAATTGGTATTATATATGATATATAAACAAACAATCAGTTATAAACTTACAGTGGTCTGGTCGGTCCAATTCGATGCCATTCAATCGGATTTGCAGTCTTCTCCCACACGTTATAAAATATTAAAACAGATAGGCAGCCTACAGCCAATAACCAATTCACGATTGGGACAAAATTTTGTCTGGTGGGCCACTGCAGAAATTTCCGTTTAGCTAACATGTTTTCGTTATTTTTCGTTGAGCTGACTACGTTAGGAAGGAAGATCCATAATGATCACTGAATAGTATTGAGCGTTGAAGCAAACTCAAGCGTTTCTGGATCATCGAATTTATTGAGCAATTCAAAAACCTCGCATCGGTAGTTAATGTATAGACAATAGAGCATAAAGCTATTAACTCATTACTCTTAAATGGCTGATGTAAAAGTAGAAGAAAGGAACGACTGAAATTATTGGCTAGCTAAAGACCTATGGGTTTGGCTGCCGAATTTTAAACGATGTAGTTTATACGCTAGACGCTAGGAAACACACGAAGATTCAACGCTTCCTGGTTAACAGTAAATGTTTTACAAGCTATGCGGCTATAATTGGCAAATCAAACTGCCGTTTCTTTGTTAGACTGCTCCAAACCTTCTATTCTTCTCATTGAAAACCTTATTTACAGTCTTCTTGGCCTTGCTAGACTCCATATGTTTAATACCGTGCTTGGCCTCTGACCCAATCTTCCAGATTGTAGCGTGCTGCGCTACCGCTTGTAGGTCCCCGATGGCTTCGTAGATGACAGATGCGCGTTTGCAAAGACTGTAGTAAGCTTCGTGTTTCTCCCCAAAAACGGCCTTACGGTCTCGTACAGCTTCAGACAGGTGGCGCTTCAGTAGCCTTGTTTGGCCTCCTTCGATCGACAGTAGGCCAGCCAAGACTTGTTTGACTCTGGTGGTGACCTGATGGACTGGGCCAAAGATGCTATTTGACCTGTAAACAGAAAATTATTTCAGAATAAAAAAACAGTTATAGTAGCCCTTTGGTTATCAGTGTATAGATTCGGCAATACCCACCTGTCAACTGTAACAGTACAGAAACTCAACAACCCTTGAGGCAGCATGTAGTCTTTGTCCTTGTAAGCCTTCGTAGGATTGTAATTCGCAGCGCAGTAGATGACACCAACTTTGACGGTGTTCGGATGCCATACTCCTAGAAGCTTCTCTTGGCGGTCATAAGCATCTTTGAACAGTCTCAAGTCTTGGATGTCTTCAACGGTATCACAGGCTTGAATCATTTCAACAATTTCCAGAGCTGTTTCCAGAACGTGTATCAATATGGGGTCATTCGGCCTCTGGTTTTCACAGATACTGGCTTTTGAATAAGTTTTTTGGATCTCGGACCAAGCGTGGCTGTACTGGTTCAGCTTGGCTTGGACAAGAGCGGCATCGGCGTCATACATAAGTTTGTGCCGTTTTGAGTTCTTTGGTACTCGGGTCTTGGCTTCATCAAACAAGGTATAAGCTCTCCATTCTTGACCTTTGACGTTCAGTAGGTTCATGGCGATCTTCCAATTGAACAAAAAGTCGGCTTCGGATGGGCCATGCAGATCTTTAAAAGAGTCACGGGCAGCGGTCATCATCCGGTTAGCTTCATGAATGTTGTCGTCTACGACCGAAGTCAGGTATCCTTGGAAGAACCGAGTTTTGATAGTCAGGCGGTGGTTCTTGGACAGCTTCATTGAAATTGTGCCTGCTGTTTTATCCAAGAAAGATTTAACGGCTTGTAGCATTGGGAATGACAGAAACTCTTTGCAAACTGACGGACTGCAAAGATGGTGTAAGATTGCCATTGGAACTTCATGATTGTAACCTCTTTGCTGAGCTTCCACTGGATACAGTTCAAGTAGGAAACTGAAGGCTTGGTCATATTGATGGTCCTTGAGGAGACATTCGGCGTGTTTGAGTTTTAACGTTAAAGTCTCTGGGTCTTCAGGTCCGTTGATGGTCACAAAAGTCTGCCATTGGTCTTTACTGGCTTTGACCACAGGGTCCAATGTTAGCGTCGGCGGTCGAAGGACTTCAAGGGCGTTTGGCGAAGCTGGAGTCTTTTTTGGTGATAAGGGCTTTGATGGACTTTTTTTCAACGGAGTTGCCGTTGTAGACTGGGAATGCTTCTGTGTAGACAGTTTTCGATCGCTACCAGATGCAGCTTCCGGAGTTCTATTTTGCTCAATACCCTGGAGAGGAGCCTTTGGAAGATCTTTTTTCTTCTTTGCTTTCTGAGACCCTGTTCCGGGTTTGATTTCATTGGACTCTTTTGCAGATGAATCCTCTTTAGTACTTGGTTCCTGTGCTGTTTGATCCGGTTCACGTCTTGGATGAATCTTCTCAACTTTTGTGTTGGTGCCAGGTTCAAGATTGCTTTCAGAATCTGTTCTATGGGTGGTGATGATAGTCGCCACCGTCTCACCAGTTTCGCTATTCTTCACGTACTTCTTCCTCGCGTTCTTGGTCTTTTGTGAATTTGAAACATTTTCTTTCTTATTGGCTGGAATATAAACTTCTTTTGTGGCTTCAACCTGCACCTCCACATCTTCACCTTCAGCTGAAGGACTTCGAACATCCTCTGGAGCCTTACAGACGTCACCGGGCTTTAGATTCTCCTTGATTAAACTTGACAGATCGGTATCCGGCGGTTTTTGCCCGTTTTCGGGCATCATTACCTTGAGAGATTTGGACACATTTACGCGAACATTATCACAGTCAGAGGGCATTAATTTGTCGTCAGGGCCAATACTTTTATCCTCTTGGGCTTTCTTCAAATCACAGCCCCACTCCAAAGTATCGGTTTCTTCTTCACACATTGTGCCAGAATCCAGATCGGAAGAGCAATAGTTTAGCCCGGCAGCTTCACTGGTAAAGCTGCTGCAGGATTCATATCCGTTCGATTCATGTTTCTTCCGCACTGGCGTCTGCGGTTTGGTGGCTTCTGTTCCCGATTTCTTCTTGCTTTTCTTCTTTTTGCGCTTCTTCTTAGCAGATTTTGCCGGTGAAAGCTGTTGCAGTGTAGCCTGAGGAGGAGGAGCTACTGGCTCTGATGCTAATGTCACATTCGACTTCGTCATTGTCTTCTCACCTTCCGGCTCCACTACAATCTTTTTTAACAAGTCAGGTTCCATAAATACAGCTACAGGATGATTCCTTCCGCTCACAATCCCAATCAGAGCATCCAATTCAAAGCAAAGATGATGATGGCATCCGATCAGCTCATGCAGTTTCATCAGCAAACATCTTTTAGCGCTGATATCAGCTCCAAAATCCCAGCCCAACACAAGCCAGCCCACGTGGTAATACAAACGCTGCGCTGTGAGCGTCAACAGAGAATCAGGTCCAAACTTTTCCAATCGGTCTTCGAAAGCTCCCTGGTACAGCTTCAACCTCAGTATACTGTTCTCGAGTTCAGTCCCTTCCCATATCCCATCGACTATAGCCTGGACATAACCCAGAGTGTTGACCGGAACAGCCATCAGAATCTTGGAGCAATTTTTACCATACGGGTATATAAACTTGTGATTGTATCGGTTCGGAACATGGTCCACTCGTGGTCCAAGGACTTTCATAGTAAAGAATCTCATCGCGACGTTCTGACTAACTCTCGCTTCATAGGTCCAGTCTTCGAGTTCAACCTTGCTAGACCAATATGAGAGTACGCCCATGAGTTCATGGTCAGTATCGAGAACTTGCCACGAAGTTGCTCCGTACAGGGTCACTTGGATAGCGCGCAGTTTCAACTGGGTTTGCACCGTCATCTCATAATCGCCGAACAAGTAGTAGTCTTCCAACTCGTACTGCAAGCTCTGCATTTCCTCCAGCCGGCATTCTTTCTCAATCTACAAAACAAACATCATCAAAGTCACATTCGGTTGAAACCGAAAATGCAGTTTTTATATGATCTGTATGTCGTGTTTGTTGAGACTCACCTCAGGATCTGCGTCATCAAAGGCTGCAACAGCTCTTCGCCTTGTTCCGACACCTTTGACCATTCCCAATGTCAACTTCTTTGGCTTTCGGCGCTGACAGGCATGAAATTCAGAAAATGCCAGTTTGTGGTACCATGTCCCCAAGTGGACTAGAAATTGTCTTTCTAAATTTGAGCATCTTGCAAGCACTGTCATTTTCTCAGCACTAAAGCCTCCATTATGTTGAAGTTGTCCTCGTCCTGTGAAGTTTACAATACATCCCTTGAATCAAACAATTCAGTTTTGATTTCCAAGAAATCTGGAAAACTATACGCATCCTCATCAAAAGAAGCACAGCATAGCATCATCTGCTGAATGCTCTAACTAAGCTGATGATCGTCAACTAACAATTGTTCACAGAAATCAAAAATCAAAACTCAACTTGGATTATACATATACTTACCCATTGTGGCGCACAGACTGTGAAAACCAGTTAATTTGATGCAAAGCGTTTGTTTTGTTTCACTATTTTGGCACTTTTCAACCTGGATGGTCACACAACTAAACTCAAGTTTCTGTATTTGTTGAACACGATTTATTATCAGCTAAGCTTCACTTTAAACCAACTGAAAGTACTCGAAAACTTCAACCCTAATAGGTCAACAATTGCTGTTTGTTGGTTTGTTTACAAACTTGTCTCGTTCCACACGCGAGCCTTAAATAAGACGAGACAAGGAGCTCATCTCATAAGAATGCATGTGTTACTGCTTTGTGCACCAGTGTCCATAAGATTACATGGGACTTCTTGTACTGGAGCAAACGTTCAAGGAACGATTTCTAGCCGGTATGCTCACACAGGAAGCACAAGTGTACAGTATATACATACATGCATCACAGCAGGAGAGCCAGAAGCAGTATGGCAATCCCAAAGAGAATATTTGTTGCCTTGTTTCCTCAAGGCAAGATCATACACATCCTTTCTCTGTCTGTCATACTGTAATTTTACGACTTTCTGCTACAACATGAATACACATGCATTGTTCTATTGTAAGATCCGTTAGAGAAAAACTTGTATAACTGCAATCTTCAATTTGCTGCTGCACATGCAATTTGTTGTCTTGCAAGTTTGCATCTTGCTGCAATTGCATTCGTTACTAGTAGACGGCGGATTTTTATGTCGAATTTTGGACCTCATTATTCAGCTGAGAATATTCCTAAAATCTCCGTTTATGCATCAAAGTATGTCGAAATTATGCATAGCGTACCAGTTATTCATCATATTATTCCTCAAAATTCCCGACAAAACTACAGGTCAACGACAAATTCTTTGAGGTTTGAATACAAAA
>JAQGBJ010004368.1:0-10418 GCA_034698345.1 Sphaeridia pumilis | reverse complement strand
AAGAGAGCAATCCGTCGACAGTTTAGTAAAACTCACTGTCATGGAGACGCTCTCTTTAAGGCAAAATGCCCTGTTCAACGTTTTGAGGAGCAACTTCGAAAATCTGCAAGGCAAGTCATGGGTTCAGATAAGTCAAGTTTAATAGCAACAAGATTTTGTTTCAAATATTCGAATGCAATTATCAGGTAGTTGCATGAGGTTATGACGTGATATATTTCGAGTATATATATGCAGTAGAAACTTTGTTAGCTAATTGTGTACAGAAGCTACTGTCAACTATGTAGCCTTGATCTACTAACTTTTCAAGTATGGCATATAATTTGTAAAACGCTTCTTCCTCTTGCAGCCAGTTCAGTTGGTACAAATGTTCAGGAAGGTGACAAAGTTTCACCTTGTGTATGACAATGACTATTATGAAGGAAAGAGAGATTTGGAATAAATAAACACCTAATTATTATATACTAATATACGTTTAAGCAGAGTCGTGATACTTTTTGTCGGGACGATCCCAAAATGCACGCTTTTCAGCTGGTACATGTTCTCGATCCCAGAATGCTCGCTTCGGCATTTGTTCAAGCGTCGCTCGGTCCCAGAAAGCACGCTTCCCTCCATTAGCCTCGCGGTCCCAGAAGGCTCGCTTGCCGTTGGCTTCGCGGTCCCAGAAAGCGCGTTTGCCGCCGCCGTTGGCTTCGCGATCCCAAAATGCCCGCTTGCCATTAGCTTCACGGTCCCAAAAAGCCCGTTTGCTCAACTTGGGATCACTGTCATCGTTGAGTCTTTCCCAAAAGGCTCGCTTCTCGGGGGCAGCTTCAATAGGACCGACAGCAGAACTGCTGCTGCTCGCTACTGGATGAATTACAACTTGACCCAAGGGCAAGAAAATGGATGGCTGATGCACCTCAGTGTCATCTGAAGAAGCTGATGCGGTAGCTACAAAACTGTATGAAGAACAGTATGCGAGAATGAGCAGGATACGGAGTGCGGTGGCCATTTCTATAACAAAGCGTAAGAGCAAAATTCCGAAAAAATTAGCACTTGGCCAAAATACTATTGTTTCCAGGCAACTGAATGGAAGGAGCCTACATGGAACTACAGAACCTTTGCTGCATGTGGAAAGAATTCACACATGCTAATCAATGTAATGTTAGTATACGCACCTGTGAGTTTACGTTTGGTCAGGAGTTAGCACCAAGATGACAAATGCTCTAATATGGAAAACGGAATACAAAGTCCGTCAGAAGAAGAGCGGCCAACACCTTTTCTTTGAATCAGTCAGTGCTGGGACAAGATAGCTTTTAGAGCTAGCCGAGTGGCTGAATCGGACTGATCAATTGGGATGAGCAGATTGCTTTTTATATGCTACTCCGAAAAACGATGAAATCTGGACAGAATGACAGCATGTAAGCCATCTGCGGGAAATAGACCTGGAGTCTTTTCCAGGTCATGACACTGAGGTCCATAAGGATCAAGTACTTGCGTAACCACTTCAACGTCATCTTCAATTATAAAGGTGGATCTGAAATCTGGCATATGCTCAAAGTCCCCAAAGGCTTAGGCTGCGAAGTCTAAATTTAAAGTCCGTCCAGTCTACAAGTCAATACCGTCAGGAAACGTTTGAGAAGAAACTCTATGACATACTTACCCTTTCATGGGTGCCGACATGATGACCAGTGCTGTGACGTGATGTGACTCCTTTCAGCTATTCTTGCGAACTTTGGTGCTGTTGCTTGATGAAACAAATCCGATCTGTAATACGGTGCACAAAATTATACTACAGAATCTACTAGAACTTTTTGGTTTTCATTTCAGAGCAGCAACGAGAAGCTTGAAAGTAAGCTGCTTCTTGAAGTTGTTGTATTCATGTAGCACTGACGTGTACACAAACACAGCGTAATTAACGTCCAAATGAGCAGATTTGATCATTTTGAAGTTTTTTGAAACTTTGCGTATATAAATAGATTTGTCCACTTCTCGCTGTACTTAAACCAAGCTGCACAAGAATCGCTAGCTACTTCTTCAGATCCAGGTAGACAACTAACCTCAATGACTAAGCCGTTGAGTAATTTTGGAATGTTCCAGTCGTCATAAATTGCCTTCTCTGATCCGAAATCGATATATTGCGACCAATGTATCGTCCACCTGCCGTCAGGACACCTGCAGCCTATATTTGAAAGAGGGAGGCGGGTATCGTTCTCTCAGTGTCATCCATCAATATTTGCAGCAAAACAATAGAGGTGTCGGAACTGAAAACATTCAAGTAACGCATCAATATTTGCTCAAACTATAGTATAGTATTCCTGACTTGATTAAATATTCCGAAAGTACCTCATACCTTGACCGAAAACCGAGGAAGACGAAATACCGATGAGGTCCGATCAGATCCGGGCTTGTTGACAGTTGACTCACGTTGACGTCCCCCAATAAGCTAAATTGGTGAATGATTTAAGGAATGCCTGCAAAAATTACAACAATTTTTCAATAACCTCGGAATGTTAAACGCCAGTTGATATGCCATAGTTTTTCGTTGTTTAATTTACCTACAGACCTAGGTCAAACTTAATTGTGGATCACCCAATGTCAAAGATATTTTGATTTTCAAGAATGAAAAACTTTGTTTTGGTCACCGGTGGATTTTAAAAATTGCGCCCAGCAGAACCTGCGCAACTTTTAGCCTTACAATGGCGGTAGAGATTCTCTTGACAACTTGGAAATCTTGGCGCGTTTTCTTAATGTTCCATTCTCAGACTGACATCAGACGATTTGGGATGTCCAATGTTATTGTGTTAATTGAAATTCTTTGAAGATTTTTTGAAATATCTATTGTGTGGTGTATTTTTTCAAAAATAAGCAAATATTTAGAGCAGATATTTGGGTGAATTGGTGAAGAATCATGACGTCACTTGATTCAGCATGTAAGTTAGTTAATTTGTAATTTACAACTGTGAGAAATGGGCATTAAGTCAGAGATTTCATGATTTGCTTATATTTTGCAGTGGAAATTGTTGATCATCTTACGGATACGATCAAAACCTTAGTAAGAGCATTCGATGAGCGAGTCACCAAACTCGAACGAAAAGTATCCGATCTCCAGGGCAATGCCGACTGGGGTTCGTCACGACGAGGGCCAGAAGTTTCAGCTTCCTCGTATCAGACAAAGAAAAAGAAGGTGTCGTTCCAAAATAATCATGCTGTGACTCCGAAGGCCAAAGCTACCAAAAAGACCTGGAAAGCAGGACAAACGTATGACGTGGAAGAGATTCTTGATCGTCAAGTAGTTAAAGGAAAAGTTCTGTACAAAGTTAAATGGAGGGGTTGGTCCATGTAAGTCTTTAATTCAAGTCAATCCATCCTTGGTCCTGCGTACAATTCAGTCATGTAATTAAAATGCTTGCTTGTTGGTTCATCTATAGGAAGGACTGCACTTGGGAACCTTTAGAGAACTTGGAGTCTGTTCAAAGTTTGGTGGATGATTTTGAAGAAGACCGGATGCAGGAAATCGGCACCAAAAGACCAAAGAATTCATCATCAGCAATCAAGCAGGAACAAGTAAGTTGCAGTATAATTTTGTTCCAAAATTGTAGAAAATTATATTGGGTTTTCCGCTTGGTTTAGCGTAATTTCAATATATCAAGCTAAGATGCAATTCAGCATTTGATGCAAATGTGTTGTATTTATAGGGACCAGCCAGGAAGTTGCCAAAGTTCTCACCCAAAATTTCCTCTAAGCGTCCCAGTCGTTCCAGATGAAGGAAAGCGAGATCAAGTCGAGATTACTCATAGTTGTTTGGTATTTCAGTTGGTGTTCAACTTTTTACATTTTTATACTTTTATATCGATGACAAACATTTGTGGGGAGTAAGCGGACATTTCGGGGGTTTAATAGTGACTTTTACGTTGTTAGGAATCCTAACTTAGGACTAGGGTAGGATTTGCTGTCTAAGTTGTCCATGACAGTAGCTTTAGTATTTATGAACAATTATATAGCCTGTATGAAGTACATGTGACAAGTACGATGTTGTGGAATCAATCATTTGATATCATCTGTAGATTTGTTACATTTCGGAGTTTTAATAGTGAATTTCACATAGTTAGCATAGGAATTGCTGTCTAAGTTACCCATGACAGTAGCGTTAGTATTTATGAACAATTGTATAGTCTGTATGAGTACATGTGACAAGTACTAGTACACGTTGTGGAATCATTATATCATTTGTAGAACTGTCAGAAAGTACTTTCATGTGTGGATTAAGATCACTGATCAACAGGATTTTGAAGGTCTTCTTCTTTAATTACGATGCAATTGACTTTTAGGCTCAATCAATTACTGCGGGTACTAAGTAGCTTCGATGCTTTGACGCCTTTTGATCAGGGAACGATCCGGTCACCTACTAGTGGTACAATCTCTGATAGCCGTTTCTGTTGAAATCTTATCTTTTTTATCTCGTGTACGTTATCTCCCCATCTATATATCAACCCGATTCCTGGAATTCAATTCCGTTCTGAAGAACCTGCTTAATTCCTTTGTTGTTGCGTAATTTTTGTTTTGTCGTACGAGCTTTAGTGAATTATATGCATACATCGCTGATGATTGCCATCAATTTACTAGCCACCTTTTTACAATGTGTTGTCGACGTCAATCTAATGCAAGGTAGCAATAAAAATTAAAGGCTGAAAGAACCATTACCAGGATGTCGGGTCGATGGGGATTTCTGGTGTTTTTCATCGGAGTAGTTCTGCTCGGCACATTCTGCTGCTTATTTTTCATCGGACTTCCTATGTACTTGAAGGCTGGAATTGCTAAGGTAAGTTTGTTTACTGCTAATTTGCAAAGTCGGTAATGATTTTAAACAATGTTAGTTTTGCAGGGAGCCTGTTTGTGTGAAACCAATACAGAAGCCGATAAAGAAGCGTGTGACGACTGGCGGAAGCCATCTCGGAAAGGCGACATGCGGCTGCATGTTTACATTTACAACTTCACGAAGCCAGACGACGACGTTACGTCATACGAAGCGGTCGGGCCTTACGTTTACAAGTAATTTACGGCGTCCTATCGTCATGATTTTGTGATCAGTGTGGGTATTAACTGTTTCATGTTCTTGTTGTGCAGTATCACTATATTCAAAAACGACAGCAGGGAATTCAATCTGGAGAACGACGAGGATACGGAATTGACATATCGCGAAGAAATCGACTACACGTTCAACAGGGAGGAAACCGATTCTCACTTGACCCTAAATGATACATTCAATGTTGTCGACATTCCGTCAGTAGTAAGATGTTTCTACTTGGAACGTCACAGTCCATTGTAGATGTAGTTGGTATAACTTGCTTTCCAATTGTTTCTAGTTCATGCTCAAGTTCTTGGACTTATCGGAAGAGTACCAGAAGCAGTCAGGAAACAATTTCAAAGGCCACTGCAACCTAGTGACTGAAAAAATCGACAATGCACTCATGCTGTTCAACTTGTGGAATTGGCATAAGAAACAGAGCTGTGGAGTCGAAGATCTTTTGAATTGCGAAAGCATCACAGCAGCGCTAAGCGATTGCCAAAACCTGATCTGCCGAAACGTCTCTGTCGAAGAAGTTTTGCGCACAGGCATTAAAAGCAAATCTTCCCAGGTTGCCAAAGACTTCAGTAACAAAGTTCTCGAGAAGTCTCAGAAGCTTGGACAAACGTGGTTATACCAAGCTTGGTATGACCATGTTATGCCTTCGGACTTCAGTGCTCATGATGGCAGTTTTGCGTTCTTTAACAAAGTAAGCCGGTTGTCGTTACACTATGAAATTTTCCTAGCTATGTCTTCAAATAATTAACAAATTATTGTTTGATAGTACAAGAAATCCCATGGCGACTTGACGCAGATTGACCGGGGTCTTGGAAACCGTGAGAATTACGGGAGGGTCCGAAAACGCAAGGGTCGGTCTGAAATGAACATGTACAGCTTCCACAATGACGCTGAAGCAAGTAAATGCGGATACTCCAACAAGATCACCGGAACTGATGGGCTTATGTTTCCGCCATTCCTAAACGACAATGACAACAGCAAGCGTTGGATACAAGTGTTCGACTCAGAATTATGTGGAGTTCAGAAGTTGACTAGAGTGAACGAGCCAGATGCTCGACAATGGAGATATTTTCAAAACGACCATGGTAATGGGGTCCATTATCTGAATGACACTTTTGTCTACACATTTCAAGAAGAACTGCCTTCGGAAGAAACAAGGCGCTGCTATTGCGAAATCGGAGACAAAACTGTGGTTGGAAGAATGCGGACACACCTGTGTGGCGGCAAGAACATGAACAATACGGGCATTTGGCCGGCTAAATGCAAGAACGGTACGTACGTTACAGTTGTAGCTACTTTAGGAGAGATCTGAAAAGTCGTTTTACTTTCGTCCATTTTAAAATTTCTAGGTGAAACGATGTATTTCTCGAAACCGTATTTCATGAATATCAGCAAGACGTTGAAAACGGACTTCAACCTCGATCATCTTGATAATGCGAACGAATTGAGTCACACTACAGTATATGAAATTGAACCGGTAAGCATTCCGTGCTGGTGAAGCAGCCTGTCGCCTGTGGAATTAACGCAAGCCTTCAACTCGTCACTATTTATGATTTCAGAATACCGGTATTGTCGTAAGCAGTCACAAGCGGATTCAGCTAAATGTAGCATTCACCTGGCCCTCGGCAGGGAATAAGAAAATTAATTTCGAACTCATTCCGATGATGTGGTACGATGAGGTGAGTTCTGAACTTATGAAGACTGGATTTCGATATGCGTGTTAAAATGGAATTTTGTTTTAGAGCTATCATCTGAATAAGGAAGGGCTTAAGGATTTGCAGAAGAAATACTTTCATCTAAAAACAACGATCGAAACAGTTCAGTGGATATGCCTAGGAACCGTTTCTGTGGTTGTCATTGGTGGTATCGGACTATTTCTCAGAAAAGGCGAAGAAGACGAGGAGTATAAGGAATTTATCCGGGCTTTGAACACCTATAACCCACTTACTTACTTCGGTGGTTCTTCTCACTTTGATTAATCTCAGCGACAGCGTTCCAATCTATATGTACGATTTGGTGTTTGGTATACTTATTATCAATTGACGACTATGGTTCTTCAGGATAAACTGAGTTGCAGAAACGTTACATTTTTCAATCTATCATTTATTTATTGTGATTCTCTTCCATAGTTTTTTGCTTAAACTAATAATTGCAGGTACAACATCCCAGCTGATTGAATTGTTTCCTCTATCTCTGACGGCGTCGTCTGAGCTGCCGGTTTTGAAAATTCTAGCGAAAACGTAGCTTTCTTTGTCGTTCACAATTACTCCTGGAGTGAAGCCAGGTGGAACTGATGACCAAGAAGGGGTCGAGTCCTTGGCTTTTTCCCAAACCTAAGAAATAAAAATACACTGAAGAGGTTATATTTCAAAGCCGAAAAATATATATTCCAAAAAGTACCTCATTCAAGTTTTCAAAGGTGTCGAAATAGAGAATTGTTCTGTCGTTCTGCTTTTCTAAGACATCACACCATCTCCGCTCTAGGGCTGGAATCCCGTCGATTCGGGTCAAAGCATTTGTTATAAAGGGCTCTAGACCTGAAAGACCAAATAGAATGATGCAGTTGATCACAACCGTGTAGCAGTTTCCGTCAAATGAACTTGGTTACAGTTGTGGATGTCGAATTCTCCAACTCTCAATTTCGGTGTTTTGGGAAGCTTGAGAGAGTTCCACTCGGCAATCACTGTTGTTATGTCGAAAACATCCTCCTTGCCTAGTCTTTCAAATATCGTCGTCGCAGTAGTCGAAATGCTCGATGGCATATTGTTCGCTGTTGTTGTTTGGCTCGGGCTGCAGATGTAGTTGATACCAGGATAGGCCTCTTTCATGGTCTCAGAGAAGTCTCTTGAAAAATACGCAAGCAAATCCTTGACCGGAAAGTTTGACTGTAGAATAACTCGCCTCGCATTTTCAGAAACAATGGTCAAGTTTTCAAGACCCCCGAGAAAAAGGTTCAGTTCAAAGTTAGCAATTCCCAGATAGCCCTTGGCTGAGAAAACAGAAATAAGCTCGTTGAAAGATCTACGACGCCAGTTAAGAAAAGTTTGACAATCTGCTTGGCAAACGAATTCGCTTGATTTGAGACGAGGTAGATAACAGACAGCCGGGAAATCATCAAACAAAGAATTCAACACGGATGAATGAGCAATAGTTGTCAGCTTGAAGTGTTCAATGCTGGATCGGCAGGAGGAAACAAGGTGAATAAAGAATGTTTTCCATGACGAAGCCAGTTTATCACAGAACTGAATACAGCCGAAGTCGTGCCTGCGGAAAGCAAAACATTCAAATGATTACTTTTTCTGATGATCCACTCAAGTAGCAATTTTTTAATTTACCACAAATCCAGACGACTGATGCTTTTGCCTTCTATCATTTTTTCGATTTGGTGGTACAGAGCTTGTAATTTCAGATAAGTATCCTCTATGGCTACTTGGGTGGGTGACGTACAAGGGTGAACTGCAACCCCAAGTTTCAAATTCTGAAAACCCAACCAAAGTCATCATTAGATTGTCCGTGCTCCTTTATCGTTTGGATAGAATCAGAAACGTACTTTTAAGTTTGAACAATACTTGAAAATCCCGAAGTCGTACCCATAACTTACTAGAAGATCCACTTCCAATGTTTCAAGTTCTAGTTTTGTTGGAGTTATTACTTGCACAGGAAGATCCAATCTGCATTCTTTCATTCTGCGGAGTTGGCTGTGACTGAATTGCAAAAACTTGAGTTCTTTCCAATACGTTGGTAAGTAGTAGGGTATGAAGAGTTGGCAGACAACTTCGGATGGACAATTTTCAAACTTGAGAGAAATTAAGAGCTTGAATTCTTCAGAACTCAAAACTTCAAGCCAGTCTTTCAACACATCCCTGTCAGTTCCCCATGGTGTGCCGTCTTGCAGATTCCAGTCGACTTCCAGATGACGAATCAAGAAACCTGTTTCAAACAGCTTAGGATTTCCGAAGTGCAAAATATTTTTAAGGCGAGGTAGACAAATCCCATTGTACAGTCGGATTGGGTGTTGATTGTAAACGGGTGAGGAAAAAAGCCAACGGCTGAAAACATGAAAATAAACAAGTTTAAACATTTTTCTGCAAATGAACCTTCGTAAGTCAATATTCTGTTACTAACTGATTTTTAGCACGAGTACACTCGGTAACTTTAGACTTTTTGCTGATTGGAACAGCTCCAGCGGTTGCCCATGCTTTACAAACTCGTCTGGCCGCCTTCAGGTCTTCCAGTGAAAGACGCTCGCAGATAGCTTCAATCACCTGAAACCGATTTTCAGCACCCCTCTTTAAATTTATCTTATGCATGCAGTTTCCAAACACAGCCACAAGCACTTACAGCAGCATTGACTCTCCAGTCGCCAAGAAGTCCAACTTGAGCTTCGAAGTAAAGAGAAGCTTCTCCAGAAGGTTTCTTGGACACGACGTTGCCGTGGTAGCTGTCACTCTTGATGCTTTCTACTTTACTGCCAACGGCAAGATGTTGGATCACGGAGCTGACATAATCATTCTCCCACTCACATTCCAGTTCAACACCAATCCCACCTGTGATTCTTCCAGCCATTGCAAGTCTTCGGAAGAAATTTTTGCTTAGCTGCAGTAATTCCAGATAAATCTTGTGAAACCTAGCAAAGTTAAAGTTTTATATCGCAGCCTTTTGTTTAAAAACATTAACTCCTGTAATTTTTACGATCAACAACAAATCTGTATTCGCAGGTTTCTTCGTTCAATATGAGTGCTGTTTACATACAGGAGCTTCAATGTGTTTTCGTGCATCCCTTCTTGGAGAGGACCATCGAGTGATGTTAAAAGTCATAGAGATTAGACATTTCCTGTATTACAGAAAATAAGAAACCCACCTTGCTTTAGAAACATAAGAAATATTTCCATTAGTAACAACAAACAATAACCAAACCGTCTCCTAATTATAAATTTACAGGTCCATCAATCGCGATAACATAAAAACAAGCCAATTGGCAGTTCTCTATCTCATAATAATGATGAACGAAGCTTCAACAGAACGAATTCGTTTGCGCCACGTCCTGTTTATTATTATTATCAATTTTCCATTTTCTCATCCGCTTCAAACTTGCTAACATTCCAACGACAACTTTGCCTTGAATTCTTTCCGACACGAGTTGTTGATAAGAAGCAGTCGTAGATTACTGTTCCAACGCATTCGTCAATTCTCGCGTTTCCCCAGCCCCAAAGCGATAAAGATAAAACATGTTTCTCATTATACCGCCTTCAACAGGAGGTCCAAGCTGAAGCCCAGGGAAAATCTGAAGTACAGCACCAACGGATAGTTACCCTGGAACAAGAGCGAGTCTTGCTGGGAACAACGGTGGCAA
>JAQGBJ010004367.1:0-10419 GCA_034698345.1 Sphaeridia pumilis | reverse complement strand
TCTGGGAGATTTGACCATAATACATCATATTATTACGGGGAGCTCGTCCTCGGCCGCTGTGGGAGTCTTTCCGCTAGCTTTTATAATGTTCTAATGCTTTCAAAAAGACTTTTCTAGAAGCCTTCAGATTCTATAATGTTGGGTGGTACAGCCATACACAGTTTTTTTAGAAAAACTCACATTCATTATAATATACTCTAGAAGCAGCAAGAAAATGTCATTGAGTATGTAAGCCATAGAGTACATGGAAGGAACCATAGAGTAATATAGTTGGCGAATTTTTTCTAGAGTCATCCAACAGGAAATTATTTATAGGCGGTTATTTGTAACGTTAATTCGCTAACGGCACTATAACGGCAGAGAAAGCACACGTGGTGAAAGCGTTTCACGGTAGAAAGCCCATGTATATATACGCAATGTTAATGGACGGAGGAGGTGGATGGAGTTTTGCAAATGGCGCTCCGCCTGAGGGCGCTGCGTGCGCTTTAATATTGATGGATGTGCTAGGCGGGAATTTCAAATTTCGAAATATTTTATTCAGGGTGAAAGAAATGACCCCCGGGTATTTACTCGATGGGTCGCCCATCGAGGGCATTAAATGTCGCCTACTACGGTCCTCTCATCTACTTGTATTGTTGGATAATGGATTTATCGGAAACTTTTCTCTTTTCCCCAATAGAAAATGGAAGAGATGGAAAACACATAAAGGATATATATAATAGATTCAACCTTTGTGAAGAAAAGTTTATTTGGGCGATCGGTCTCTTGTTCCTCGCAAATATATTCTCGTTGAAATAACATTGAGAAGATGTATTATTCCCCAAAGGAATAACTGTGAGAAAATGGTTCCTTTTTCTATCCTTAGAATATGTAGTTCTTGGGAAAATCAAAAGCTTATTTTTTTCATGTTTTCTTATACGGAAGAACAGAAGAAGAGCGAGAAATTCTATGACCCTACAAGTCCGTTGGAGACCAATGAGATCCGGAAGCTTCTCTCTTCTCCTTACTTCATGAATCATTGAGATACAATCGAAATTGCAAAATCTTGCGAAAGTGCCCACTGCATCGAGACTGAAATCTAGCAAGATAGAGACGCTAGAATCTAGAATTCGGCTAGAAATTCAGGCAACCGCGAGCAAGTTTTGTCGTCGCTATCACTAGTTTCAGCTAGCAAACTTGTTGGATAAGATTGATAACCACCGCCAATCTTTCGATAGTTTACAACGTCGCATATAATTACTCGATGGTTTCCTACTGCCCAAGAGCCATTGAGTGTCTTTAAGAGTTGGGGACAAAAGTTTTTCAAGAAAAGTTTTCAAAACTGTTTTAATCAGAGACGATCAATGGCTTTTACTTAGTTAGTTGGTCATGGATAGAAGAGGAGTTTTAGCTAGATTTCTAGAAGAATTTTCTGGAAGATATGGTCACAGAAAATTGTTGAAAGTTGGACATTGTTTTACAAGGGCTTGGTTTGGTCCTTTAAATAGTTTGAATCTTTAAGAAGAAATGCGTAAACTTATATATATGTTTTCGAGGTTGCGAACTTGGTTCTGGGGTTTGCATACCATAAGTGGTTTTCACCAACTTGTAAAATTTTATTGGTTCAATTTGCGAAAAGTTATTGTTATGACGTTAGTTCTGGCAAAAGTTCAAAAAAGTTGAGAATATTTGAGATTCCGAAAGAAGGTTCGAATATGAGGAATATAATTTGCAAAAAATATGGTTACGAGGCAATGAAAAAATGAAGACGATTTTTTCAAGAATCAAAAATTTTCTTGTCGATAGATGGCGCTGGTAAAGTAGTCAATTATGATAATTAACAAATTCTAAATTTTTAATTGTTCCCTCCCTTTGACTGTTGAAAAAAATTGCTCACTCACCTGTTGCAAATCGATACCAGCCATGCAAACGTTGTAATTGGTCCAATTGCCCCAGAGCCAGGTGGCGTCCTCTGAACATATCCGATAAGCGTCACCTGTACAAGGTTTAAGGGCTCAACTTTAATTTTACTCAATGGCTCTTTCCCTCGCTCAATGACAAAACTCACCTTTAATTCCACTAGGATCGGCAATATTGGGGTCATCTCTCATCACTTCGGAGCATGGCGCCCTCACCGTCTGACCTGCGAGGGCATGTGGCCAACAGTGTATTTCGTCCCACGTGGCATTGCAGTGTGGCTCTGTAAAAAACAGAAAAGACCATGTGACATTGTCGCTATATCAAGCCACGGCTCATGGGACACTATCAATAACGCTGAAACTAGTAGCAGACGTAGTGGGTAGGTATGGCGCTTTCCCGCAGCTGAAAGCTCTAGCTTTTGGGCCATTAGATTCCTTCCTCCTCCATTAGACAATTTCCATATTGACAGTGATTAACTACACGTTCGGCTTATCTACGTTCCAAATTTTTTCAAGCCCACTCAAGCATACTTTGCGTGTGTCTTCGATTCCTGTTCTCTTTGCAGAGAGAATCATCAGAGACGACAAAGTTTTTCTGTAAAATTTTTACGTGGGCCAAAATATTCTTTCAGACACACTGTAAACGTAGTTGTAGATTAGAATGGCGTATATTTTTTAACAATTTTCCACCCCCAGAAAGTGAATAAATTACAATGTAATTGAATGAGACATGAATTTTTCTTATCTATTAGCTTGTTTTCCCTCGGCAAATTTCAAAACTTTTTCTTGGCTTCTACAATAAAGCAAGACTCATTTACCGGAAGTGTCAGGAGGAAACCGCCATGTATATATCTAAGAGTCTCGTTCCTTTGTGACAATGGCGAAAAGCCATCCTGTTGTCTCACGGGCCTGATTCATTGTTTCTTGTTGCGACTTTTCAAGCGACGGCTTTTTCTTACTGAATTTCTAGATCACCTCTTATTATTTCCGCCAACAAAGTTTTACAACTTTGTTGTCGGTTAGAAAATTTCAAATCTGTGTTCTTCAGAGCCATAGACTATCAGCCAGAGGGCGCTTTTTGAATCAGACGCCCTCGAAGATTAATGCTACCATAAACCGGGACGGACGTCACAGAAGCACATGCTTCGCATACACAACAAGAGAGTAGAGAAGCAAGCATCTGTCAATCTACAGTTAATGGATACGATAACGGCGGAAGTGGAATTTTCAACTGTGTTCCTGATATCGTTAGTTGGCTTTTTTCGATAGTGTTCAACCAGCAATAATAGAAGGATCTCACAATCTAAAATAAAATCTCAAGCACCTGACAATGCCTACTGTCTCTGTCTCTTGTTTCTATATGGTCAAAATTTCCATTCTTGGTTGAAAGTACCCAAGACGAAAACACCTGTTCCAAATAAAAAATTACCAAAATAACAACCTGGACCCGAAACACCTAGGAAGCAATAAAACGTTATCAAACACAAGTAGCAAGATAGTTTCAAGGAGGTGGCGGCCATATTTCTAGCGAAATTATGTTAGCGAATCAAAACAGTTTGTTTGAATTGGGCGCCAGGGACCAACTAGCATAATAAGCAGTTGGCGGACAGAAGAACAACAAACAATACTGCAATGTTGTAGTTATATGTGCATTCCTGCTGATTTGTTCTAGAGAAAGGGCTAGACTCTGCGTAGATTCTAGTACAAGATTGTATGTTCAGCAGTAAGGAAAGATTACCCGTTGTAACTTTTCTGCTGACTCGACATGCCAATTTTGTCTTTGTACAACATAAGCCAGGAATAGGGCGAAATTTCCGAGTGGGAAAAGTCAGCATATCGGCAAACGAAGCTTCTAATGCAATTAGACGCCCGGGCACTATTTTCTATAAGGTCTAATTGATTTGCTTGTCTATTCGAGTTTATTTGGCGCGATTGGCGAGGAAAGCTATGCTATTATATGCTGACTACTAGAATCGCTGACAATTTTGATTCGAAATGTTCGTAAATCAAATTCGCCAAAATGCATAGTTTGTAATGTTTTGAAAACACAAGGTCTATATAGACAGAGAAAAAGTTGTGCGAAATCTACAGCTGTAAAAGCAGATTAAGCTAGGACTAAATGGCACAGGTCATCGGGGTTATTTTCTGTATTGGCTAGAAATAGGTTCTAGAATATTGTTTTAGAGATGTAATTTTGCTCGGTGACTCATCCATTAACTGAGTCAACCAAAATGTAATTAGATGTCTTGTTCTTCGGAGCTGAGCAAATACTGGGAATTTATTTGAGCTGGGTTGCGGAAGAGTGCAAGAATCCGGAAAAATCTCGTAAAAAACTAGAACTTTCAGTAGAAAACACTAGAGATCCGAGAGCTCACTCAGCTTGAAATCCAGGAGGAATTTAATTACGAGGGTTTGGAAACGACGCTGCTTTCGAAGAAAATTGTCTCCAGGAATTCAACGGTTGTCTTTGGATTCTTTACGTGGAAAAAAATCTAGCCGCCTAAATCCTTCCACCTTAATTAATCTAGGAAACGCGAACCAAACCTGATAAGTTCGACTTGATTGAAAATGTTTTAAGTTGCTTCAATACTTGAGCCTTCCTATCGAACCACTTCAGAAACGCCAAAGTTTAACAACACACTTCGAAGATACTCAATCCGTCATTGAGTGAGTAACTTTTCAATCCTTAACACGTAAAGATGATTTTTGAAATTCAGCAACTTCCCGCCAAAGTAGCCAAGTTTTGTGGAATCACGCCCAACACTTGAGTAAATATTTGCTTGTCGTGGAAGCTAATGAGATTCGGTGGTAACGTGACTACTACAAGGCTGTTCTATAAACTTGATTTGAATTTCAATTTCCCGCCACAACTTCTACGACTATATACTTCAACTCACTCACCTTCAATTGGATGCTGCGCTTCGAAAATCCAGTTGCGAAAGAGGCACTGGATTCCCTGCTGGGACAACCCGCCAAGTTGTGAAATTTGCCAATCGGTCAAGTTGAGCTTCGCCGTTGCCGCCTGTGGATCTGAAGTCGTTTCGATGGTCGAAGCTACCGATGTCGGCTCTGCAAGTTCCGCTTCGAAGACTAAAGCAGCGGCAGTAGCAGCAGCAGAGGTCCATGTCGAAGAAGAAGGTAACGCTTCAGCGGCCTGCGCGCTCCCGAAAACGTTCATTTGGATGGCGGGGGTTTCGTAAATCTTCCATGCATCGAAGGGTCGCTCGAGGTGGGATTTCAACTGGGGAAGTTCGATCAGGCGAATATGGTTTCTTCCGCTTCAACGGATTTGCTGGAAACAAATGGCAATTAATGTTCCACGTGGTCTGACCTGATTTCTGAAAACCTAAGAGTTTTTTTCAAATTTTGGACCTTGAATTTAGTCGAAAATTTACGTTTAAAAAGAGATGTCACTCTTTTGTTCTATTTCGTTTGGCCACCGCCAAATTCCACATTATCGATATTCATAGCCTGGGAATAAACGCCTGTTTCTCAGGCTGATTTAAGAGGCTTTTGCGGTCTATTTTTTGATTCTACATAATTTACACGCTTGAACAAAGCCAAGATCCAAGAAAACGTTTCCCATGGATTTTACACGCTCTTAAACAAGCCTGATGCAGAATTCACAAAATTTTCTAGTTAAAACCCCATTTCGCAGCTGCCAAAACCCAAAGATTTGTCTTTGTCCATAGAGAATTTTTCCTACTGTTTGGGAGAGTAAAATTGCCATCTTTCATTCTCCTTCAGAAAAAACTCTTCGCTGTTGATTTTTTACACTTTGTTTTTGAATCTTCCCTTGTTTCTATAGTTCCATCGGCTTTGTGTCTCTTCCCGCTCACCTTTAACCCTTTCCTTAATTGCCTCTTCTCTCGCATTCGTGATTTAATCTCATTTTCCCGCCGTGGCGGCAGGGCATAATACAACGTTCGGAAGAACCTTTGTTATTTGCTCCTGCAGAGCCACTATTCTACAAATTGCCCTTGTGAAATATGTCTCTCTTAATTACTGCTGAGGAAACACAAACACACACACATTTGCCGTCCAAATACATAGGCTTTCTCATTATAGTAAGCAAGACACAAATTGCGAGATAACAACAACGCAACGCATAAACTACTACATCCACACACACACAATTTGCTTTCCTTTGAAATTCACTACAAATTCTAAACCGCTCCACACAACTTTCTCACTTGTCCAAAGCCGCTTTAAGCTGAAAGCCTCTCCGAGAAGGCATTTGAGTGAAACAAAAGTTTTTCAAAGACGCGGCAATTCTGTTGAAGCGTTGGAACAAATGGCGAGTCCACTAGCCAGCAAGTACTTCCATTTAAGCGTGTCATTTGAAGCGCCGTTGTGAGGGTCACAGAGCAATTTCCTACGTTGTACTGGTCATCTACTCATGTGTAATTAAACTTGTTACAACGTGACTGAAGCGTGACGCTTTTAGCGCCCGAAGAAGCGCTTCGCCCATTTGGACTTCCAACTAACCTTTTGAAATCACCACGAAACAGGACACTGGGGACCGATGGAAGCTCACGTCATAAAGGCGACAATTTGCCCCTGCTTTTTTACTTTTATGATATTAGAAAAAAGTTTTTCGACCACAATTTTTTCAGAAGAAGGTTTTTTCAGGGCGTCTCTAATGGATATAATTTTCAATGTCAGTTTCTTTGAATGTGGGCGAAGAAAGTGCTTTTAGTCTTTTTGAAGTCCCTTCTAAAAGTCATCGATTTACCTTCAATTTTGAAAAATCCACTAATGACTTTTCCTCACGGCTCTGATCAATACGAGCTTGAGCGAAGACTTTGAAATGTTGCAAGATCAAAGTACTTTTTGATTCGTTTTACCATATCATTTCCAACTTAAGCGGGGAAAATGAAACTCTAGATTTCATTGGCTTCTTTTGCAGAAATCACAAGAAGTTGAGAATTGGTGGATGATTTCCGTACACGGAGAAAGTCGTGGCGAAAATCAGAAAATCAGCATGTAATTCTCCGACTTTGCCGTCGTTCGTTGGATCCTTATGCATATTTAATGGGAGCCATTGCTTTTATCAAGTGCTCGAATCTTTTTCCGACTAATTTCACGGCATTAGTATTCACCAACACAGTCTCAGCAACGCACTTAATTCCCGCTTTTAGGATCGTTTCGAACAGAAGCCAACACCATTTGCCATTGGCTCATATCGCAACTCTCGCGTTATGTTTTTGCAAGAATGTTTTGTTATCAAGCACGGGAATTGTGTTTTTGGCAAATGTGGAAACAAAAGAATGGATCAAGAGAACGTGGGCGCGGGTGTGGAATAAACGCTTTTGTTTCGGATCAATTTTAAATGAAGCGTCATAATACACAAAAGTTGTAGTAACGTTCAAACGCGAAGAGGGAATGAAGCGGAAGTAACGGCGAAATATTGTATTATTACCACTGCAATCTCTCCGAAAGTTTAGTTCCATCATTTCAGGCTCCAACTTCGGGAGATACCTTGATAACGGGCGGGCGCCAAAGTTGTGTGAATTTGGCAAACTCTTGTGTCTTGTCAGCCAGTCAGTCAGTTCAAGTGGACTCTTGAATGCTTGCTGGTTCATATATACATATTTAATGTAATATTTCAATGACGATGAATGATCTAATCTGTCAACCTGTCGCTTCAACATGCCAAAATGCCAAACTTGCATTTCCATCACACAGACCTCCTTACACGAAAATAAATCACAGGATTTTATTCTACTGCGAATAGGTTATGATTTTTTGAGCTACTGCAAAAAATACCAAGGTTGCCATTTTGCGAAATGTGGGCTCCAAGAAGAGATCCAAAGTGCCCTTTGTGATAATAAAAAGCCATTGACCATTACGAGCCCGAGATGGCGTCGTAAACAGCCCATTCCACTTTGATTTGTACCTGCAAAAAGTGTCGGGCTGAGGACTGACGTGACCAGTGTGACTTCCGGCGGCAGGGAAGTCGCCGTGGATTTTGGCGGGAAACGGAAGTAATCCAGTTGCCAAATGTCGGTTTTTAGGCCGGTTTCGAATGGTAGTTGCCATAATCGTGTGGCACAAGTAAGAGAGAAAACCCAAACCCAAAAGCCACTTGGACATAAATCATAAATATAACTTGTAGCTATAGAAATGCAAGTTCTTGTCTGATATAGGAAAATACACTACGAGAGAACTGCAAATAACGTTTCTATATTTCCTAGAACGGCGGCTGTGTTAATATATTTTTTGCCAAATGTCTGCCGTATAGACGCTGGAGGCTATTTTAGAAACGTGGCTAGTAGAAACTAGACGCAAGAACTCGTAGAATTTTCAATAGGCTTCATTTCGCCTTACTTACTTGTCGATCCCAATATTTGAGAGTCAATACAGGCTAAAGATCCGACAATTTTGGCTTCCTTCGGAGAATAAAAGCCTTGACTTGGAGCAAATAAAATAAGCCACTAAAATATAGTGAAAGCTTCCGCTCCAATAAATATGAAACTTTTGTAAACGTTAAATATATACGTTTACGTTGTCAAATAGGTATAATTTCCCAGTACTTTTTAGTGTTGACACTAATTTTTCCGGATGACTAAATTCATACAAGATAATTTTACTACGAACCTGAAAATAATTTTTAGACACGCAGATCTTGGAAAAGTTTGACAAGGTAGCTATTTGAAGAATATGGCAGAATGCTGAGTAAAATTATAACTCTGACGACTCTCATTTTCTCGTAAACGTACACCTGTTCATTTAGAAAATCGCTGTTTTTTGCATGCTCGAAATACATCTATACATGTGGGCTTGCGAAAGCACAAAAAATCTAATGACTAACGACGTCCTCCAACGTCACAACCAAGTACATAAAAAGACCAACTCACTTCCACTAGGAACTAGAAACACATATCAGACATTTCATTTTCCGAATGCATTACTCTGTTGCTTTTTGCCGTGTTTTATTTTCACTATCTCCTACTTTTCTATGATGACAGGAGAGGCATGAAACCTTGCCATAACCGCGCGGTGTAATGGTCGTAAAAATGTTCACGTGGTTGTGGTGGAACCAGATCCGAAAAAGTCGTCTAGTGTTACTCATATGTGCTGATGCTTTACTTTTTCTACTATCTAAAAGTATAGTTGTCATGGAATAGAACAGGAATGGGCGGTGTAGCGTGTTTCTGGAGAATTTACAAGAGATTCTCTACGTCTCTCCAAATGAAAAGTGTATATATACACGTGTGCGTCTAGAATGCGGCTATTGTCGCTAGAATCTAGTGAAACGTCAAAAAGTCAGACTGCTGTTACATGCTGAAATTTGTAGAACGTTAGTGTCTACTGTACTCAGTATTTTCGGGGAAGCCCTGTACTTATGGCTAATACCGTGACAAACGATGATGAGGTTGGCAAAGGAGGCTTCTCATATGGGATGAAAGCTCTGGAAGGGCAATTTGCGGTTCGCGGTTTGGCAACTAAGCTTCAGTACTTCAGTCAGACCTTACCTTGGAATGGAAATCCAAGCTATTTCGTGTTCTCTGAAGTTACTCTTCGAAGTGAGATGCTTACCTGATATTACAAATTGGAGCTTCAAGCTTATGCCAATGATGATTTTTCAATCAGGTTTCTTGATTTTTTCCTTCTTCGAGATTCAAAACAGGTATCACAAAATTCAATGGCGCCAAAACTTACTCCAGGGTCACTTGGAAATCGCACTTGGTTTGATCAAGTTCTCTGGCAAACAAATAAATAAATATACAAAGCGTATACTTTTGAAGTAGCGCTCCCAGCGTTCTAACAGTTTCGCCACTCGACGCTTCACTCACTCCAACAAGGAAATAACAACGCTTTTGGGGATCAATTCACTGTAATTCAAGCTTAATTTATACTTTACAGGAAAATGCTTTCATGTCTCCCACAATCCTATTAGGACACACACGAGTTGTCAATCAACAATAGTACACCTGCCTTCACTAGCTGGACAAGTATTTGAATTTGGCGCCGCGCGCGCTTCACTGACTATTGTACTAGGAGATTTTGAAAATCTAGTTTCCCCGCGCTCTCTTCAGAAAGAAACGATCTCATCTCTTCAGCGTCCCACGGAACACTGGCTGTGGTCGCACGCGACTTTCTCCTACATAAACCGTTTAAGCTTTGGTCTCGGTTTCAAGCTCCAGAGCTTTGGCGTTAGCTCGCAAATATATGAAGGAAACGAGGGATTTTGCAAAGGTTTGGAGATGGCATGTATTTTTGGCGGGTTTCTTATTCGCTTCGTTTCTCTTCAGCTGCTGAAGCTGAAGCCACATGGCGCGGACCGACTCGAGACATTTTGCTTCAAACGGCCTGTTACAGAACGGTCCGTTTCCTTCCGTGCGTCCAAATCCAGCTTTTCACTCGCTAACTTTTCTGGCCGTCGCGGACCAGCGGTCCACGAGTCCTGCAAACACAGACGGCAGAAAAAGGCTGGACAAAATAGAAAAGAAAAACATGAATTGTTTTGTATTGTTAAGGCTGCGGTTGAAAAGATTGACTCAAGTCAGTCAGTCAG
>JAQGBJ010004366.1:0-10421 GCA_034698345.1 Sphaeridia pumilis | reverse complement strand
AAAACTACCGATGTAACCACAAACTGATAAACGCCTTCTTTGGATTTGTCAGGCGATTTCAAGGTAAGTTCTACAGTTCCAGGTGGAAAAGTAAGCCTTCTTGAAACAATTAAAATTTGTCACTGATATAGACGAAATCGGTTTCACAATGCCGGGTAAAGTCTTCCTGGTCATCATGTTCATGTATCGCTTCAACTACTTTCTGGGCCTCTCCGGCGCAAGCGCCGTCTTCTCTGATCCTGGAAACTATCGACTTTTGACTTCGTTGGCTGCGGAGCCCAAGAAGCTCTCAATTGGAGTCAAAATCTTGTGCTTTTTGATTCATTTGGAACTGCAAGCAATCAAAGTTGGAATGACGTTTGTTGCGGCTGCCGCTCTATTGGGATACATGGCTTTTGGGGAGAACATTGTTGACAGATTTCGGTAATCTCACAATTATCTATCGACTTTGTTCAATACAAGAAAATGACTTATAAATCGTCAAACCTGTAAACATTACAGAACTGATGAAAAAGCCCGAGGAACCAAAATGCGTTCGATGTCATACTTGGACATATACCGGAAATACGGCCAACTTCGAATCGTTCAAAAATTCTACGACCAAGCTTTCAGTAACTTTTTGTTCTTCGGCCTTTTGTACGTAACGCTCATGAACATTTTGTGCGTCTACCAAGCTGTTGTATTCTCGAAACCAAATTTTGCAATTCTCGGGGTCATCCTTCTGACCCTTGAAATGAGCATCACTAAGATGAATGGCGCAATGTTTGAAGTTTCGGAACAAGTTCTGCGATCATGGACAACTGTGGAGGCGCCGATATGGTTCCACAAATGGCGTAAGTCGCTCCAACCGCTGAGGGTCAAGGTGGGCGGCTTCGGCTTCTTCGATCGTGGGCTCCGTCTAACGCTTTTGGACATAATCTTGACCAATTCGGTGAATTTAATAATTACTCACTCTGGGTGAGTGAGACCTGAAATCCCGAGTTTTCACTCACGGACGAGGCAAGTTAGAAATGTAGTGCAACTTTTCGCCAATCGTGGCGTGTAGGTTAGTTTAGGGCAAGTTTTAAGTCAAGAATTTTCGGCTTGGACTACGGTTGGCTTGGGTCAACTTCAACGGGGCCGAAGATCAACTTTCTTTGAGAGGGTATTTGGATATATGTAGTTATCCAAGTAAAAATTCTCCAGCTAAAGCTGATATTCAAGCGGTTCTCCCGGTGTATTTTACTGGAAGCTTACAGCAACAATTAAGTTAAATACTGAACCAAAAAGCGCTATCCTGAATCCTGATTGGTCAACGGCGGCTACTACGGAGGTCCTCCGGGTCTAATTATATATTCACTGCATGTGGTGGTCATGTCAGGTCACGCAAACATCACGATTGATTCCACGTGTTTGTTGCTGTCAATTATTGTCATAGACTCATCGCTTAAAATTCACTTAAATGTTGACACTCTCGATCAAAAATTGTCAATCAAGTTTTAATGTCATTAATAAAACTAACTGGTGAATTCGAGTCGCCCATGTGTGATCTTATAGATGTCGCAGGAAGGCGTATGACGATTGTGGAAATTGTCTGTGTCTGTCCTGCTTTTGAAATGCTATTGTCTTGTGGAATCGTGAAGTCGTTCAACCAGCTATAAGTTCCTGGAATTGTTGTTTCACAAGAGTTATTTTTAAAATTCCAGCGTTCTCAACCCGGAATTTTATAAATTTTTCGCTGTAGTCGTACATCGGAACTGGAACTTCTGGTCCAACAGCCATAATTATGGCGATTGGTGACCAAATAATCCGCCAAACTGGGAAAATCATCCACGCAGTTCACGTCTGTAGCCCTGTTCCGTACGACTGGGACTTTGAGCGGAACTGCGCAGTATTCAAATCCACGCGCCTGCGCTATTGGTGCTTCGTTGCTGCGACAGCGGCAGGAGCGGCATACGACGGTTTCTCTGTATACGGAAGTTACAAAGCGTGGAGCAACGAATCGCTGTCAGAACCAGCGAAAATCGGAATTTATTCCTCGAGCTTTCGATACATAATGTTCGCGACGATGAATTTCATTTTGCTGAGCAACTACCATAGCAATCATCTGATAATCAATGAGTTGTTTCGCTTTGTTCGGGAATTTCGAGGTGAGTACTTTCTTTTTACTGGTAAAATGTTTCTATATTTTAATTTTTTGCTATTTTTCATGCACCCAGCGGAATTCAATTATGCTCGCCCTGCAAAAGCATACCTGCTGCTACTGCGCATGTACAGGTTCAACTACTTTTTCGGCCTCTCTGGCGCACGCGCGGTTTTCTTCGACCCTGGCAACTACCGCCTCCTGACTTCGCTGGCGTCGGAGCCTAAAAATCTGTCGATTGGAGCCAAGATTCTATTATTCTTGATCCATTTGGAACTTCAAGCAATCAAAGTTGGACTGTCGTTCGTGGCGGCAGCGACCATGTTCGGCTATATGGCTTTCGCAACGAATATCCTGGAGCGATTTCGGTTCGTATATATCAGAATCAGACTTTCAAAGACTAAAAAACAAGAATATTAAATTGGCATTTTTTGTTCCAAGGTTCAAACCCGATAACAGACACACAATGACGTATAACGCCATCTACCGGAAGTATAACGAGCTTCGAATACTTCAGAAACTCTACGACCAGGCTTTTGGTCGCTGGATTTTGTTCACCATGACGTATGTGACAATAATGAACGTTTTGTGCATCTACCAAGCAGTTCGCTTTTCAAAGCCCAACTTGGCTCTGCTGAGCGTCATTTTACTGATTCTGGAAACTGCGCTGGTGAAAATGAATGGGGATGTTCATGAAGTCTCCACGCAAGTCCAGCATTCGTGGATTTCGATCACAGCGCCCGAATGGTTCCACAAATGGGGGAAGTCGCTGCAACCAATAAGTGTGAAAATGGGAGATTTCTTCTTCTTTGATCGCGGGTTGCGGTTGACCGTTTTAGACCTGATAGTGGGCACTGCTGTCAGCTTGATTGTATCTGGTTCGTAAAAGGATCGCTGACTGCGCAGTTGCGTGGTGCAAGATGTGCAATAAACCCTCAGCGTTAGTGTTGATGCATGTAAGGGCTGGAGAAGGGTTAGTGGAAGCTTGGTGGTAGAGGGGATCTGATCTATGTATTAGTATTTTTAGTAAACATGTAGTTCAACCATGCTGATGAATTGCGCAGTTACTAAAAACCGCCATTGCAACCATCAACTGACAAACGGGATTGTTCAAGCGATACTAAAAGTTGATTACAGGGCTCGACCCCCTCTCCTGGATGCTTGAAATATACGTACCCGCTGTATAACCGTTTTCAGGTGCAGGTTTTTGTGTCTGCGCAGTTACGCCGATTCACTAACTGTGCGAGAACTGTCCATATTATCGATCCACCATGAAAGTTTTTAAATGAGGTCGAAGAGTACTTGGGGAAGGTTTAATATTGCGAAAGTGTTAATTTTCCTGATGGATGCCTTGTTTTTAGTAAGTAAACAACATTTCTTAAATAAGGCTGAGTAATGTAAAAGACTTATTGTAAAGACCAAGATAGGAAAATACTTTAATCAAACAATAGCTAGGTTTAGTCGAAAACTTGTTGACGGACACATGGGATGGAACACAGAATATTCCAAGTTGGCGTCGCTCATGTCAATCATCATATAAAATTTTAATCAACACAGTATTGAAGTTGAGCGAGCAATAACTTTGAAAGCACCAAACGACATTGAATTCTTGCCTTAGAGCTTGAGAATATTTTGTATTTGGAGTTTGAGCTGCAAACATCTTTTGTCCTAGCTTGCTATGATGGCGAAGACAAAAGCAGCATGTTTGGCGTTACGAAGTGGCCTGTCCTTCAGTTTCACGCAATAACTGGCTTGAGCATATAACCATCGAACACTCAAGTTGTTCTCAGTAATATTGTCCGAGACAACCATAGCACAGCAATGGCGATCGGTGACCAAATTATACGCCAAACTGGCAAGATCATCCACGCAGTCCACATTTGCAGCCCTGTTCCCTACGACTGGGACTTTAAGCGGAACTGCGCAGTTTTCAAATCGGGTCGATTGCGCCACTGGTGCTTCGTTGCTGCGACAGTTGCAGGAATCGCCTATGACGGTTTCTCTTTATACGGAAGCTACAGAGCGTGGAGCAACGAAGCGCTGTCAGAACAAGCAAAAATTGGAATTTACTCCTTGAGTTTCCGATACATCATGTTCACGCTCCTGAACTGCGCAGTTCTGAAGAACTACCAGTGTAACCACCACATGATAAACGCACTGTTCGAACTTGTTCGGCGATTTCAAGGTCAGTTTCCCTTACTAATTTAATTCAAAAAATAAGCCACGTTTTTCAAAAGCAAATTAAACTGGAAATTCGTCATTTGGTGTAGACGAAATCGGGTTCCGGAAGCCAGGTAAAGTCTTCCTGGTCATCATGTTCATGTATCGCTTCAACTACTTTCTGGGCCTGTCTGGTGCGAGCGCTGTTTTCTCTGATCCCGGCAACTACCGACTTTTGACTTCGTTGGCTGCGGAGCCTAAGAAGCTCTCAATTGGAGTCAAAATCCTGTGCTTTTTTATCCATTTGGAACTGCAAGCAATCAAAGTCGGAATGACGTTCGTTGCGGCTGCCGCTCTATTGGGATACATGGCTTTTGGAAAGAACATTGTTGACAGATTTCGGTAATCTCTCCGATTATTCATCGAATTATATAGTTCAATACCAAAAATGACTTATAAACCCTCAAACCTCTAAACATTACAGAACTGATGAAAAAGCTCAAGGAACTAAAATGCGTTCGATGTCATACTTGGATATATACGAGAAATACAACCAACTCCGAATCGTTCAAAAACTCTACGACCAAGGTTTCAGTCATTTTCTGCTGCTCGGCATTCTTTATGTAACGCTCATGACCATTTTATGCGTCTACCAAGCTGTTGTTTTCTCCAAACCAAATTTCGCAATTCTCGGGGTCATCCTTCTGGCCCTTGAAATGAGCATCACTAAAATGAATGGCGCAATGTTTGAAGTTTCGGAACAAGTTCTGCGATCATGGACAACTGTGCATGCGCCGGCGTGGTTCCACAAATGGCGAAAGTCGCTCCAACCGCTGAGGGTCAAATTGGGCGACTTGGGCTTCTTCGATCGTGGACTTCGCTTAACGCTTTTGGACATAATTTTGACCGAATCGGTCAATTTAATAATTACTCACTCTGAGTGAGAGTTAGAATCCTGCCTGAGTCCTTCACTCACGCTGTTTCGGACATGTTTTTAACGATATGCCTAGCGTGTATTTTTCGCAAATTGAGAAGGTTTGTTTTCAAGTTTGACATGCTAAAGTGTCAATGTGTTATGTAGTTTGGCCTTGAAGTCTTTCTTCAGAAAAAAATAATTTTCCACAGTAAAACCCGACGTCAACGGCTTTCAAACTGACATATTTTGGGCCAAGGTTACTCGATTTGATTGTCAGAACGCCAAGTTGTCACTCTCATCAATTTTAGCCAAACCAAGCAAAAAGCCGATGCTGGCCAAAATTCGATTTATTTGCGCAGTAGTTGAATAATGTAACAACAAATATAATATCCAAAGTATCGCTGTAAGCTATTAATCAACATTATATTTTCCAAAGATTATTTCAAAAACCTTGCTGTTAGATTAAAATTCAAGAAACCAGACATGAAAATCCACGACAAAATCATTCATCAAGTTGGTAAAGTTATCCGAACCTGTCACCGCCTCAGCCCAATCCCGTACGACTGGAACTTCCGGAGCAAACGCGTTGTTTTCAAGTCCAGTAGATGGCGCAACTGGCTCTTCGTCGCTGCAACAATCGCAGGAGTGGCCTACGATGGTTTCTCGCTATACGGAAGTTCCAAAGCGTGGATTAACCAAGATATGGCAATGCAAACCAGAATCGGAATCTACGCATCGAGCTATCGATACATCATGTTAACGCTCATGAACTTTGCTGTAATTTCCAACTATCGAAGCAACCACCATTTTATCAACGCTCTCAACGGGCACGTTCGCAAGTTCAGAGGTAAGATATTCCAGTTTTTGTAAATCTAACTTTTAACTAACTTCAAAGCCCAGTTCTGATTTCAATAATCTGGAATTATTATAAAGTCGATTTCGGATTTGCTGAGCCTGGAAAAGCTTTCCTGCTCATTCTGTACATGTATCGATTCAACTACTTCCTCGGACTTTCTGGAGCCAGCGCTGTGTTCACAGATCCGGGAAACTATCGACTTCTGACATCGTTGGCTTCTGAGCCTGAGAAGCTTTCACTGGGAGCCAAATTTTTGTTCTTCCTTGTACATTTGGAGCTTCAGGCTATGAAAGTTGGGATGACGTTTGTGGCGACATCTACTTTGTTGGGATACATGGCTTTTGCGACAAGAGTTATTAATCGATTCAGGTTAGCTTCGGATTCTGTATTGCTTCAACGGTATGGATTTTTGGTGAGCTGTAACGTTGCTTAACAACAACTGCTTTTCTTCAATTCCTGCCAGATTCAAGCCCGGAGATACAAGAGCAGGAAGTAAGACTTTCACCGTGATCTACAGCGCCATCTATTGGAAATACAACGAACTTCGCATACTTCAAAAGATCTACGACCAGACCTACGGCAATTTCATGCTCGTAGGCATCGTCTACATCACGTCCATGGCCATATTGAGCATTTATCAAACAGTTGTATTTTCCAAGCTCAGTTTTGCTCTACTTGGAGCCATATTACTGATACTTGAACTGAGTTGTATCCAGATGAATGGGGCCGTGTTCACGGTTTCAGACGAAGTGCAGCGGTCTTGGGCAACGATGCAAGCACCGAAGTGGTTTCAAAAATGGAGAAAGTCGCTTCGTCCGCTTCGGGTAAAGCTAGGCGATTTTTGTTATGTTGAGCCTAAGCTTCGTTTAACGGTTCTGCATATTATTCTTGAAACATCTGTATCTTTAATTGTTGCTCATTGAATTCACTTTACTCAATTATTATTGGCTACCAGTGAACCATTGAAATTCAAAATGTGAAAAGTGAAAATGACATCATCTGTGGAAACTCAAACTGTCATTACCAGTTGGAAACAGAATATCAGCAGCGCCATCGCGTTTCCAAACAAGTACAACCAGAGAACCACAACGACATCTGTGGACTCCAAAGAAACCGGCGAAACCTCTGGCGGCTCCTCGCCAGGAATCCTGTTGTACACTTCAGGATCGTAAATCTTGGGGTATCGAATACGATCCCACTTCTCCCAGAGCCAGTAAATCCCCGAAGTGAGCAGCGCCTCCATGCGCTTCTGCAGGTCATTTTCAGCGGTCGGATGAATTGAGGAAATGTGGTACCCTCTCGGGGACCTCAAGTACGTGTCTTGACTGAAGTAGTTGGAGGAAAAGACAGGACTTGAATTCCTTAGCATCATGCGCCGAACGCTTCTCCAGTAGAAATCAATCTCATCTTGTGTGACCACTAGCGCTGTTTTCGGTTTGGTCAGTTCCTGCCTCACAAGCCTTCGGAACTTATCTGGACAAAACAGCTGGTTGTTGGAGTACAGCTGCAAGTTGAAGTTGCTTTGACGGAAATTCCTCGAAAAAATACTCACGCGCCGCGCGTCTTTGAGCGCGTACATGAATGCACAATTTACTTCCGAGTAGGCTGACTTTGTAATGTTGAGCTTATGACAAGCCGTTCTTGCGCTAGCAATCCAGTTGACGTTTGAAGAATCTTGACAGCCTGGTACGTCGTACACTGGCGAATACGTCGTGAAATCGTCGTCCAGTTGCTCTACTTTCGTAAGGTTTCCAATCCAGCGTGGGGTCGCAAAGGCATTGGTTTTTAAAACGGCCTTGTACAGCAGCGCCAAGTACATTCCAGCCAGCAGCCAAACTGCGCTTGTCCAGCGGCGTTCAGTTGCACGTGCAATGCCTTGATCCAAAAACATTCGGATTATGTCGTACATGCTGCTGCCCAACTGACAGGGTGTGCTACAAACTCCGAGAGGTCTCTTCGCCGAAACGGTTTTCAGAATCAACGTGGTCCAGCAAGCCCCAAAAATAAGCCACCAAACCAGAGGTTCGAAAGGGTAAAAGATGCTCAAAGGACCTTTGATCAGCTCAACTTGATGTGACGTTATGATCTTGAAATCGTTTTCGTATCCAACCAGAAAGAATCTTCCAGAATTGAAGAGCATCGAAACGCTCATTGTTATTGCAGGCAGGCCTCGGTACAATATTCCTGGTACTTTGACATCTCCAAAACGTGGAACGTCCACAAAACTTGTGTTCAAATTAGCAGAAATGAATGCCAAAACAGCAGATTTCGACGGTAACGACTTGGTTCTTGAGATTGGAGAGCCTGACAGTCCAGCGTATTCTGAGAGCTTCGATTCTCCGAACGTGTCAACCACCGCCCACATGTAATTTAGCCCTTCCAAGTTGAATTTGTCAGATTCGCGGAACAACTGACCGAAGCATTTCGAAGCGCTGCTGCAGCGAACATGCCGAATTTGGTGTCGTTGTTGGGTGCAGTAGCTGCAGACGCTCATGCCGTTGTTGTCTCGCTTCAGTTTCGGAATATCCGAGTACAGGTAGTAGTAAATGGGCGAAAAATAGTAGCGCCTGTTAAATTTGCTGTACTCAAAGGTCTGACGGAACTGGGCATTGGTTCCGGAGTATAGTTTGTTGGTTACAAACATTGTAAACGAGAAGTACAGATTCGACGATATCTTTGTCGAGAGTATAGCGTTGGAAATGTTGCCGTTACCAAGGAAAAAGCGATGGTAGTCCAGCTTGATGTTATTGGAAATATGTTCGGTGGAATTGAGCAAAAATATTGCAGCGATGTTCTTGATGGCACCTCGAATTCTCCAAGGTCTGTAAGACCGTAAAACAGGAACTCCACCAGACTGGTACTTGGTATCGTACAGAATCTTGGGCGAAAGATCCAAGGATTCGTACTTTACCACTGGGAAAAATTCGACGAAGAAGGTCGTGTGGTTCTCCAGATTTCGAAGAACTTCAGTGGCATCATGGTCAAAGGTCTCGGGATTCAGGAGAGAAAGGTCAGTGGCGGTTGACGCCATTAACACGGGCAGCCAGGTCGCTATCACTGCAAGGGTCGAAACCATAGCGAACGATGCGTTTCAATCCAGTACAATCGAATACTTCAGTTTATAAAGTTTTATTTTATTTAAGCAACTTTAAAACAGCAAGCCGTACGTCTTGTCATTTCCTCGATTTTCCCACATTGAATAGCACTCATTAATTTTTTCAAAGGTGTGTAGATGTACGTGAAAAACTTGAAAGTTTCTTCGTACACATTTCAACAAGCTTCAATGACAAGGGACGGAAGCTTTGACAGGTACTCAGCACAAATTTTACTTCAAGAAGATTTTCTATCTATTTCTTCTTCAATGTTGTCTGCACTACAGAAAATATAAAGTGTCGAAACGTCCATAAGAATTTATGTCCAAATTGTCATTTGCCATCCATGAAAAGTGCCCACTTTGCAAAAATACTCTTTTTTAATATACGAACGACTCATGCTAATCACCAGTTAAGGTTAGTTGAGAACGTAAAACTTTTATAGTGTTTTATCGGGAGTGAAATGCAATTATAATCCAAGTGTTGTTGTTGAAATGATTCATAAAGACTACTGAAGCTACTGAGGAATACAAGATTGTCTACAAATTAAAATGTAAACTTGCATCTGCATTTAATTTTTATTGGATGCAAGGAAAGGTAGGCAAATAATTTTGTTTTCAAGCGAAAGAAATTGTAGGAACTTTTTGATTCTCCAAGAAATGATGGGTTGGTAATTGTTCTTTACTTCCGGTCTTCTTGAATAGTTTCCAGAAGGCCATCACCATTCCCACAAGTACCAGCGTGGTAATAGCTCCCACTGTTTTTAAATTCAAAGCAGTTAAATTATGCTGAAGCTTTTTTCCGTAAAAAACAGTAAAAACTTACTCCAAAATGCATTAGTTTGGTTATCGTAACTGTCGCGTTGGTCCACTTCAATGGTCAACTGGTTCTCGATTTTGTCCGCTTGAACTATAATCGAATGTTCAATTTTACCGCCGTTGGTGTCCAGCTTCACCTTTGATGCTTCAATCCCAACTTGGTCGAACTCGTCATCATCATTGGTGTACTCAGCGTCCTCGAAGTTTTTGACGCCTTGGGCGAGGCCTTCATGGTCAATGAGTCGGTCCAAAGACTGGATGACTTCTGCTAAAAATTAAATTTCAGTAGAAATTCTTTGAATTATTTTTTATTTTTTAATTTACCTTTGTTCTTGCTAGACTCGCCCCCACGCGACCCCCGACCCCTGGCGACATCTTGCGCCACCGCTTCGATCATCACATCCGCCAGCGCATACAAGTCCAAACCGTTCTTCACTCCAGACTTCATTATGGACCC
>JAQGBJ010004365.1:0-10425 GCA_034698345.1 Sphaeridia pumilis | reverse complement strand
CCATGTTCAATGCCAAAAGTTTTGACGAAGCTGTTGACTATGAGCTTAAGCACGGATTCGAGATCTTTGAAAAGGTATAAACTACGACAACTCCTTACATCAATGATGTTTATCCATCTCATTCATGTCTGCTAATATTCAAAATCTTGCCCTAAGGCCAAGGTTTTCCCATTGTTTGTTTGTATTACATACAACCTTTGGTGGGTATTCGCCTTCTTTTGCTAATGACCGCCTAATGGCCGGTATTATAGATCTCATCAAGCGATACGATTTATGAAGATCTCACGTATGACGTTTTGAATGTTTCAGGAATCCATCCCCGGCGCTGCTAAATTTGTGGAAGGAGTAGGACGTCACGGCTCATTTGCTATAGAAGGCCCTGTACCTGTTAAAGTAAATTTGGATGACATCAAGTAATGATATGGCCCTATAGTTGTACGTACGTCACGTGTAATTCAAACAATCATGAAAGGCTATTAAAACCATGTTATTTCGTGCAATCAGCTGAAAGCAACAGGTTTCGCACCATCTTCCCGTTCCCGACTTGCATGTCCCGCTGACCCGTCCAACAATGATTCCCAGTAAATATGCAGCGAATTAGCAAGATTGACAGCAATTCAAGAAACGGAGAAGAACAGCAGGAAATTTAGATCAAACAAACTCGTCTTGAATCACGAAGCAAGACAGTTTCATGGCCCACGGCTACCAACTGGTTACCACGAGGATTCAAGTAGATTCTCATTCTGGCCGAGAAGAGTCCAGCAACGTCAATCATATTCCTGGTCATCATCGTCCACTCGAATATCAAGAGAATCTTTCAGCATTCAGTTAACGTGCAAAATGGACGACAACAAGCCGGATGAGCACCAAGTTATACAGCTTTAATTGCATTACATGGACGCTGTTTCGCATGATGAACAAAGGAAGACCAAGACCATGGACCTGAAATGTTCACAGCAATTTTTATGCCCTTCGCAACTTATTAGCCACGAAATGAAGAACAAACTTGTGTTGGCAATTTAAGCGGTAATCATGGCTCGGTCCTGGGGCATTTTTGTACAAATGACTTTCCCACAATTCAACAAAGATGTAATATAAAACTAATCCTATGTATGTTACGACATTTCAGCTCCGTCTCCTCCCACTCTGGATGTAGATGACATCAATCAACTCTGCCGTTCCTCTTGAAAGCGACACACCTGTATCAATGACAATTAGCCGACAAACGCCTGGACTATAGCTCATCCACCTCCATTCACAAGTATCATAGGGACTACATCATGATACGTGAACCAGATGATCGTCGTCAACTTTTAATCAAGTGCGACAACACATGTTTTTCGTTGGTTGGGTGTGATCTCTTTGGCTTCTGGCCAAAAGGAAAACCTTGTCATATTTTTCTTTTTGGTTTTGCAGACCCCGCACATGCATGCAACAACTTATTGACACGCCAAATATATTGACGAGTTTCCCTCCGAGCAGGACAAACCACTTTGGACCATCATTATAAAATCTCGGCAACCCGACAACCAGATACATAAACCACCATTAACTTTTGTGGGCATCACCGTGCCAAATTGCTACTGAAAGCCCGACAGTGTTTTGGTCTTTGTTCAGCGTTTTATTTACGCTCTATATTCACGCCCATCTTCTTTTTCTTCTTCAGTCTCACAGATCTCAGGTAACTTGTTTTTTGCATTGTTGTAAACTCAAATGTTACAACAGAGATGAATGGTGCTGGTGGTATCCAGCTTTTTTACCGAGCTCATCTTCTCCTTTTATTGTTGTTAACAGCGACCGACCGGGACTCGAAATTCGGCAGATGAGGTTCAGCAGCCGTGGATGAAATACACGTGGTTTGGTAGCGACAACAAGCAACAAGATAATAAAAATTTCCCCCTTCCTGTTGTCAAAAGCCCTGCGACTCAAAGGGTTAAAACGTGGATTCAAAGAGCCGATTGTGTAAAAAAGCTGGTGGTTAATGCTACTGCTGCCGCCGCCGCCAACTTGCTGTTCCTGTCAGTCATCGGCTGCATAGTTATTCAGTTGATCGTCATCCGTCAAACAAGGAGACCAAACAGCGCCTAACCACTGGAGCTGACTTGGCTACTGTTCTGGAAGCTTGTTCAAACCAAGGTCGTGCATATAAGTAAGCTGGTAAAGAATCAAGGACAAAAAGCTCCAACTTTGGTGCAAATTCACCACCCTTTAATGACTGTTTACTTACAGAAGCGAACGAGGGCTCATCAGCTACTATAATACTGGGAATCGTTCTAGAGCTCCGCTAAAAGCTTTTCCTTTCAACTCATCAGAACACCAACTACCAACTTCCAACGGGCCGCTCATCCATCACGCTCAGCGCCATCAAATTTCGCTCTGTTTGCACTTTTGTGTAGTGCTTTTACTATTGACTTTTGATTGTTTGCAAGCAAGTTTGCGTTGCACGCGTCAAAAGAATTTGTGTATCTCGTCATCAAAGATCTCCGCGTGATATTTTAAGATCTCGTTGCCCCAAAGGTCGAAGCGTGCCGGAGGGAGATCGATTTGTGTCTTGTGGTTTCACATACTGGTTTTGTGGGATCCCTGCTGGAGAAAATTGAAAAGTCACGAAGAGCCGCCAAGAAGCCAAATCCATTATCTTTTACAACCGCTTAAGTGGTTGCTGTGCATCGAAGCGTCTTGAGCAGGAGTTGAGCAACGTTTTTGCGATATTCTCTAGCACGCGTCATTTACGACTCTTTGCCATCACATTAGCTGCCATTAGAACATCCGCCGGCAACTTGGTCGAAGTAGTAGAGCAAGGAAACAACACTGCCTAGAAGAAGCTTACAATCGCGGGAGGAAGAAGCCAGGCTATTTCCGACACTGACTTTGACCCTGAACGACGTAGATTGTGTAGCGGGAATACATTACAGGATCGGCAGTATACAAGCAACATATATCCGGAGAAAATCAATCTTTTTTGCAAAAGCGGGAGAAAGTGGCCAAGAAGAGGCGGGAGAGCGAGTTCGAAGAGAAGCCTTTCCCTCTGACGTTCAGTTGTATACCAAAGCTACTACAACGGTGAAAGCTTGGAACAAGAAGTTTCTTCTTCACGTGTGTACAAATGTGTAGCTGTGTTCTTCGTTCTTCTGGCATACTTTCAGTCGTAGTAAGAATCTCAAAGAAACAAGTGACTGAATCATCGTGTGATTTCCTCAAGTTAAAGTGCGGCTTGCAGTACTTCAAGTGTTTACATGGACCTGATCCATTTGTTTATACCACACCTAAAGTGTGTTTGAACCAAGCTTTTGATAAACCTGAAAAGCAATGAACAAAGACCCCAGTGAATTATTGCGTGTCCCACATATTTTGAAGTCTTGGTCGTCGTCCATGTAGCTGATCCACATGGGAATAGAAGAAACTGAATAAGCGTGGGATGCCAATGGTGGGGTAGTGGATTCCCATTGGAGCTGTCATCGAAACTACAGTGTGTTTTGGACGTCGTTGATCAAATCAAGGATTCGCTCATCATCTCCCTACTGCGCTGCTAGTGCTATTTACTAGATATTATTATTCGCAAGTACTGCTAATCAAGTTACTAGAGAAGAGTTCCGCGTTCCACACACATGTTGGCTGCAGCAGCGCGAAAAAGAAACTCATCGCTTTCGTTTGAATTGGACAGCGTCATCATCGTTTGGCAATTGTGAAGCCGATTGTTTCGACCCTGTGTATGACTTTTCGCACTAACATCAATTCAAGGCCAATCTCGTTGAAGACAACGAGCTGAGTTTTAAAAATCCAGCTGATAATTCATGGAACGTAATAGCAATAGAACCAGCAGTCTGCTTGTCATTAGCAGCCTTTGAATTATGTAAGTTTAAAAATTCAGTTTTCTTGTTCTTCTGTCTGACTTACATTATTCATGAAGTTGTTATTAACATTGGTTTTTTTTGTAGGTGTCAGTTGGATTAATGGTTGGAATCTACATCGAGCAAGAAGAAGAAGAAGAGAATAAGAAGAACGTTTATCAATCAAGAATGCCTACTTTAACAATGGTGCTTTTACCCTACCTAGTCGTTTTACTACTTTTGCCAGCCTTGGGCCTGGGAGCTGATTCGGTTCGGATACGATCTAGATCGTATGGCCAATTAGTGACTTCAGATACGTTACAGTGGACGAAGCCTGGTGATGCCAAGGAACCGGTCAAGATTCCTGGCGATTTATTGACAGTCTGTCGGCTTGTCGAAGGTATGCGTGATCGCTTTTCTGGTATCTGAATTTTACGGCGATAAAATGTTGTGGCTTTTGAGGTACCGCCGAGATGGCGCTTTGCGTTATCTCTAGTGGTCGAATCGGTAATGATGAGTCGTTCAAGTTTTATTACTTTTGCTAATTGCTGTTTGTTGTTCTTTCTTGTAGAGCCGAAGGAAGTTGGATCTGTTCACGATGGATTTTGCCATGTAATTGATGCCAACGGGGACGGAACGAAACCCGCTGCTTCATATCAAGTGATATCAGGATTCGCGGGAAAGGTTGTGTGGGAGCAATGGAAAAGGCCGGGGCAACCTGCCGCTGGCTCCGTGGCATTCGCTGAAAACATGGTCGACAGATATATTGCCTATGATAAGAAAACAGGGTCCGTTGGATACTTGGACATGAATCAAAACTATGGCACCTGCATATTCCCAGGCAAGGATGACGAAAAGTCGCATCAGATGCAGTGTCAAGTGCTGAGGGAGATACTTCCGGAACGATACGAGCTGTTCGATGTTGAGTTGAAGAAGAAGAAGGATTTTAGTGAAGAGTCGATCGAGTTGGCTGAAGGAGAACTTCATAATCGTGGTGACGAAAGTACTTCAGCGGAGCCTTGGTTCGAACACCAGATGGAGGTTGAGAAGATTTTTGCGTACAAGTACAACGAGCTGGACTATTGGGGTACGGCGGAGTTGATGAAAAGAGGGCTTCATACAGTGGTCAAGTTGCCGGAGCAAGAAGGTCGATGGGGTAACAGCAAGATGATTGAGTGGGGGCTTCGGATGGCGAAAGGAAGTAAGTTGACGATGATATCTGATAGCATGACGACGGCCCACTGACTAGTATAAATGGACTTGTTTGGTTATTTGCAATTTGATTTGGACTTGCAGATCAAGATGGGATTGTGATCGCGAGAGAGAGATTAGCCCGTGGGACAGGAGTAAATGTGACGATTTTGGGAACCCGTCTCTCTGGATACATGCAGTACTGGGCGAAACTCAAGACAATATATGCTGACCAGACATTCAAGATTAGGAGTATCGAAGGACATCGGAAAGTGGATAGAGTTGAAAACGCGTATGCTGAAAAAGGAAGAATTTACTATCTCGAAGATGGATCTCTGGTACCTCTGCCCACAACAACTACGACGTCGACGACAACTACGACCACAACTCCGGTGCCTCCAGAAGTACCAAGTACGTCGAAGTCGTCGAGTCTGCCGGCGGTAGAGCCAACAGCTGTTGATACCACTTTAGCGACTTCGGAGAAGCCTTTGGCGGCCCTTACTTCGACGAGTTCCGGGGCATTATCACTTAGCTTCAGTTTTGTGGTGCCCATACTAGTAACGCTATCTGTCCTACCAAGACTTTTGTGAGTGAGGGTCGTAAACATATGATTGTAGGATCGATCGAGTAGTATTATATATTGTATTGTAACCGAAGGGTCCTAATTGAATCTGTATATCAATGAGCGCAATCATGAGTCATACTATTGTCGGTAGATAGTAACTTGTATGTCTTTTAGCTGCTAAGAGAGCTTTGCTAAATGTACTTTTAGAAAGCGTGTGATGACAAAAAGGAACGAATCTCTTCCAGCTTTTTCGGCAAGAACTGATCATGACAAAAGTATAAGTGTATCTTTTGGGTTGAATAGCGTTTTGTGTATGAGTAGATGCGGTTAGCTCTTCTTATTTAAAGACAATATTTTGCGAAACGCGTGATGAATGACGTAGAATGTCAGATAACTGTGAGAAACTTGTGTAGATTACTAGCGTACCTGTGCATCAGCAAAATCATATTAAAAGGTATTACATTTTACTAGAGTGTGTTTAACTGGGTAACGTTTACAATTGTCAGGACTTAACGTATTTCATGTTCTCTAATTAATGTATAACATGCGAATAGAGCTCTACAATCGGCTAACAAAAACTGCATTGCGTTTATGAGGGCCTCTGATGGCCTCTCTTCACAGCCTATGTAATTCCAGGCTAAAGTCTTTTCTCCTAATTAAGGCAGTGGTGTAAAAAGGTGGTGACATGGTTTCCTTTTCGTGTTAAGTACGATCGGCATGCAAAGCATTCTCTAGATTATCCGATCCGGGTAGACCCGTGGAGGTCCATATAAACTTTCCTTCTCCATGTACTGGATCACAGAGTCAGGCACTAAATACTTTATCGACAGATCTCGTCTCCATGCTCGCCGTATTTCTGAAGAACTGATGTCGTTTGAAATCCACTCGGTCACGACGAAAACATTTCTCTGCAAAAATTCCACAAATAGACGAATGTAGTACGTGTAAATAAATGACTGACAGAGGTCAGGATAGGCAGTAAAAGAAATCATATACAATTTTACCATATTGCGGTATAAATGGTCGCTTTTGTGTATCGATCGCATAGGATCGTTACCGGTTCTGGAAATGGCTATTATGCCTTGTTCTTTGGCTAAAAACTCCATCTGTTAGTAACCGAGAAAGCATGCTTTTAGTGTGCAATTCCCAAAAACGTTAAACCATTTTTCCCTCGGCTTACATCCTCAGCTCTCCAAATGCCCGGCGAATTGAAAGAATCCAATACATCCGCCCCACAAAGAAGCTTGCAAATTACAGGAGGTCCGTTTTTCTTGAGGTCTGTTGGCATCCATGGTTCTTGGTCTACTATATCACCATTGAGTACTCTGTCGACATGGGACTGTAACAACAAACAAGAGACAGACATTTTCATTGTGACGTACATGCTCAACAGCCACTATTTATTTGCGGTATATTTAACAGGAAACTGTCGGTATGTACCTGATGATGATCTATGACTTTCCTGGTCCTTGACCATGTTTCGTTCTCAAGGGCTTCCCAGGAAGATACTCGGACCCAGGGATTGTTCTTCAAGGCCAAATGGAGCATTTCTACACGGTTCTTTGCCGGTGCTAGGTCCTGGAAATTAGCATTCACAATTCGGAAAATATCTTCAAGGCTTCACAATTTTATTGGAATGATAAGTCAGATTCAGATACGTACTCGCTTTCCGTAGGCATCATGAACGGGCGACATGATACCTCCAACCACATCAAACACACCAAGGCCGTGCAAGTGGTCTCTTGCAATTTCTGAAACGGATCAAATTTTTCTTGAAAATCTTCTAATCAGAATGTCATCAGTTCAGTTAAGACTTACCAAACATTCTCAGGTGCATTATTGTCGGCGGGTTGTAACTACCACATCCCAGAAGGATCACCCGTTGTTTGGCGGCGTTCAACAAGGAAGCTGGCGAGGCCTGTAAGTTTGTATCTTCCATTATGATTATGTTCGATTACTGATTACTGACTCTGATGACAACAATCAATTTTTTGAATCATCAGAACGATTCTGACAGAACAGATGATCAGAGATTTCTCAAGGAAGGCGAACATCCATCGACAAAACTAACTGCAAGCTATGATAGATACACTATTTCCAACTTCTAGCATGTGGGGAATATCTTTCTTGTAAGCAACTACTATTGATCAATCGCATCTTACCATTATGTACACTTTTGGAAAGACTATCGGTTTGTACTTTAAATACAAACAAAGTCCATGTAAACAGAACAGATATCCGTCACTTGTAGCTTTCTACATACTGAACAAAGTATGTACTAATCAGTGTCACTGTTATCATGTAAAGTTAAGTCTGAATTATGGGTTAAATTAAATGATATTTACATTGTCCTACAGCTACGCAGCCGGTTGCAGCAGCAGCTAAACTGATCCCTGCATCGCAAAATGTAAACAAAGCCATCGAGTTACCATTTGTGATTTGGAGAAAATTTAAATGGCGGCAAGGAGCAAATGTTTGAATTTGTTGTTTTGTAATTTCTCTCGAACCGGCCAAATTTTGTCTCTGTCAGGTTTTCTTGAAAATTGGGAATTTTAGAGTTTCTGTATATACTCTGACACTGAAATTTGTGAATTTATAAACCATTTGATGCAAACATACACCGTTGATTGAGGACATTGAAGGTAAAATTTTAGTGTGAAGACTAACACTTTTGGATTCAATACTGAATAACCTTTACAGATCATCAATTTACAAGTAATCTATTCTATTCTTGCAGGAATAATTTGAAATTAAATGAACCATGGAGGGGATGTTATCAGAAGACGTAAAGCCAATACTACCTAGCTCCGGATCAGCGGATTCAAGTATTGAGCTAATGGAAGTCGATCATTACCAACAACCGAATGCTGGAAGCAGTTACGGGAGCCAGAATAGTACTATTGTTACCAATTCGACGGCAAACCGTCAAATCAACAACGTGGAGAAGGCGGGTGATAAGTCGGCGGTACTAGCAGTGTTGAGTTTTTTGAGAAAGCATAATTTGAAGGTGAGCTATCTTGGATTAACAAGGAGACACATCAAATTCAAGTGCAATATTTGAAGAACCAATGTTTAAATCTATTGCAGGACACGGAAAGTATTTTACGTAAAGAAGCTCAAATTTCAGAGGCAGAAGCTAACAAACTGCTACAAAACGACGTGGATGTACACAGCGTTTTATCTTCTTACGCCAGTGAAGAAAACCCTGATGAATACCGGGATGCGTATACACAGTTGAGAAATTTTGCTGATACGACGTTGGATGCTTACAAGGTAGATCAGAAATACATGATGTAATTGCTCAGTTTCATAGTGTTCTTTGAAAAATCGATTGACGTTTTATTTGGATTTGCAGTATGAAATTGGACAGCTTCTTTGGCCTGTGTTTGTTCACATGTATCTTGAACTTGTGTACAATGAACACGAAGCTCAAGCTATGGCATTTTTTACGAGGATTTCCATAATGCAAGATACTTTCCATGAGTCTGACTTGATAGCGTTGCGCAGCATAGTTAAACGTGCCCACTTGATGAACAGCGAAAATCCGTTCCGGCCTCCGACTTTTTCTCAAACAACGTCAAAATCAGGTTAGTTGAATGGATAAAAATGACTGGTTGCGGACTCTTAAATTGACTTATGGCTCTATGACTTATGATGCTATTTCCAGGTTCGCCAGCGTCGAGTGCGTATGTCGTTCGGATGTCCCGAGAAGCTTTGGGTCACGTAAAGAGATTCATGCAAGAAAAGAGATTGAGACTTATCCAAAACATTGTTCAAGACAAAATTATTGTTGATGTTTATGATGGAATGCCTCGAGGGAAAGCGGCAATTAATGCTGTTGCTGGGCATGTTATGGGCGAGCCTTTGAAGCAAGGTAGCAAAATTTTGGCAAGCTTTGAACGGTACGAACACAGAATCAGTTAATTTATAAACCGTTAATTCTTTTTTAGACAATAAAACCAAAGTTTACTACGGCCTTTTACGCGAGCCTGACCTACAAAATGTTCAGATGGATGAGGAAGAAGATGGTGAAAAGCAGGATTCACAGTCTTCTCAGCCGAATAGCAGCCAAACCTCAACGAAATCCACCCCTTCTGAAAAACCAGAACAAAGTTCAAGCCAACCCGCTCCAGGTACTCCAGGGGGTCCTGCTGAAAAGAGTAGCAGCGCTACCAGCACCAAGAAGAAAAAGAGCAAAAAGGACTGGTTACTGTCGAAAAAAGGCAAAAATGATCCAAATGCGCCACCAATCAGTCGTATGCCCTTACCAGAATTGCGAGACAGTGACAAAATTGAAAAAGCTAAAGCCTTGAGGGAAGCAGCTAAGAGAGTTGCACTAGGGCCTGAGCGCTTACCGTCTATTTGTTTCTACACTATCCTGAATGGTGATCAGCAGTGAGTGTGAATCGGCATAACGCGTAGATGATAGTCCAATAACAGTTAATAACCTTTCTTCTGTTTTAGAGTGACATGCATCAAATGGAGTGAGGATGGTACCCTTATGGGAGTCGGCTTTGCTTCTTCTTGTATAAGAATATGGTCCCTGACTTCTGCAAAATTAAAAAAGTTGAAGAACGCAGCCGAATTGGCTGAATTGGATCGCGAAGCAGAAGATGTACTCGTCAGAATGATGGACGACCGTTCAGCAGAATCCACCCGCGTTCTCTACGGACACACTGGGCCAGTTTATTCCCTAGATTTTTCTCCAGACAAGTATGTATCCATCTTGTAATTTCTAATCCTGATGACCAGCGTAAACATTTCTGTTTTTTGTTTGATTACGTCTAGAACCACCCTCATCAGTTCATCAGAAGATGCCACAATTCGGCTATGGAGCCT
>JAQGBJ010004364.1:0-10430 GCA_034698345.1 Sphaeridia pumilis | reverse complement strand
GAAAATCCGCCTTTTATAGCCGCGGTCTTGTTGATGTTCTCCAGGCCTCCGAAAGCTACTCTCAACGGTCGAGCATGTTTAAACATACAGGATCAAAGTCCAACAAAATCTCGGCCAATGCTGTTTAAAGGCGGCTGCGGAGCAGAAAGCGGAGGGAAACGTCGACTTCGCTTCGGGTACTTCCAAATCCTCCTCATCGGCTCCCCCATCCGCCACCTCCTTGTTAAAAGATGCCCATGAAACTGTCCCTGCTCCAACTCGCCTGGACATCGAAGATGTTTGTGGACTTTGGACTCTATTCGTTAACTTCAAACTTTGCATAATCCCTTCGCTCGTTCACAGCAACGTTAACTGCCTAGAAGATTAAATGTCACGTCTTTAACTCGTGATCCTTGAGCCTCGCATTTTAAATCCCTTGCGATGCGTAATTCGACAGTTAAAATTTTCCCTGTTACTGTTTCGTCCCCCGATTTCAAAGCATTAACGGCCAAAACATGACTCGCTTGTTCCAGGCGACCAACGGCTATTTCGCTAACCCCCACAAAAGTAATTGACGTTTCATCGGTATCCCCTTTCCAACTAAAAACGTCTTGAAAAATACACGCTCTTTAGTCTCAACAGAATATTTTCGATTTGCCAATATTCACAAAATGTTTTTCAGAAATCATAAAATTGAGTTCCGGCATTAAGTCATGCCCACGATATGGGAAAAGATGGCCAAATTTCAAAATGTTGCAATTGATGATTAATGGATTAACAGGCCACTTTGCAAGCTTAAACTCTCAAAACTTCACTAAAAATTAAATTCACTTAAAAGCTTCAGTACAATTTTCAATTTTTGATGGCATTTCTCATTTCATCCATTACTATGCTCATTTTGCGCTACCACCGAAATCACCAATCGCAGTTTCAGTAGTAGCATCACTCGCAAGCTATCTTTAATACCCAATTACTGCTTTGAACCATCTCAAATGCCTTAAAATTCATCCAACATTTTTTCAATGAATACCTAATCAAATCAATCAACGATATTCTCCAAAACTAGCGATAACGGAACTACCACTAAAGAAAGTGGCTTGACCTCCTTCATCGTATCAAGTATAGACCTCAACAATTAAACCATTCACAACACAAACGCGCATTTCTTAAAATCTGTTAGTCTGAAGAAATGTATCGTTTATTCACGCAATTGTTCTCAAGTTTTCACCACAAGAATCTACCCCAGCCGGTTACCGTTCTGCAGTCCCAAGAAAGAAGCGTCTCATCAGACGAGACCCAAGGCGCTTCGACACACGCTTAAGCCCACACGATAAAAAGCGCTTGGTCAAGATACTTATACTTTGTTTACGCTTGTAGTTTGTTTGGAATGCATTAAACTTGATGATATTGTTTACGGTCGCTACCAGCGTTAGTTAGGCTACGTTCAAGGCCCAACAAAAGCAAGAGTAAGTCAGGTAGGAAGGAAATGGGCGAATCAAGTAAAAGTGGTTCCACAACATCAGCATCACACACAACACATAAATTATAAGGCTGAAATGCCGACCGACGCTGATTCAAGCTTCAAGGCTCTTGTTTCTCTGTAATAAGATCTATTCAATATAACCCATCATTCAATCAACATAAAGCAGTTTTTTAGTAATCCACAGTTGTCACCTGTTTTAGCTTGATAATGAGCAGATTTTACTTGGTTGTTACTGTTACGCCAAGGCTACGAATGACAGGGACAAAAATCTCTTTCTACAAACAGGTAATTCTGCCAGTTCCGCCAAGCACGAAAAAAGTTGCGAAACAAAGATCGCAAGTAGCCATTTGAACCAAAGACGGAATTTATTATGCGAAAACTGCTTTCCCATCAAAAGTCGACTCGCCTGACTATGACCTTGGCCTTGTGCTTGCAGACATTAAAACAAAGCAAGAGATTGATTGGAAGCTCAATAAAACGAGAAATCGCCAATGACAAAAAGGCGAATACTGAAGGTAAAAGTGTGTTAACTTTTGAATGCAAATTGTAATGGCATCTTCTGCCAAAAAGTAAGTAGGACTGCAGGTGCACGTGATTGATTTTCAAAATTTATTACCTTTACACCTTTGCCGTTGAGTTGAAGTTGAGGGTATTTAATTTCAAGACGTTTAATTTTATCGCTCTTGTACGTACATGTTTATGGCTGTGACAGCTTGGAAAAGTTACAAGATTTGCAGGTGAGAGCGGGCGCAGAAGCCATAATAAATATAATGACAAGTTCAACTTGGATGTTGACACGACAGGCGGATGTGACAGCTTGAGCAGCGTACTTGAGCAGGTCATATTCGAATTAACATTCGGGTCAAATATCCATAGTTACTCTTCAGAAATTATTAACAGTTGATGTTGATACTTCACGTACTTGAAAAGTGATGCTAGAAGTGAAACTTCAAATACCTATCGGGAACGTTAGCTCCTAGAAAAATAGCAGAGAAAAATTCGCAAAAACTGTCATTTCCTGAAAACCAATAATTGTCACCAAATATTGAGCAAACAAAGATGCCGGCTGATTGGCATACGCACACAGGTGATAAACTGTGATATTGATACGGCGAAAGTCGTGTGAAACGAGTCTGATGAATTTAATTGAGGTCTAATTGTACCTAGACGACCACCTTTGGGCGGTCACTGTGGACGTGGTTGCTGCTGGTTGTTTAGTGAAAACACTTGCTTTTCAAACTTACTTAGTTAGTTCTTGCACATATATCTGTTTGCTTTAAAACTTGCCTTACTAGTTTAATTTTGAAAGCGAGATTATTGGGAGAAGAAGGGAAAAGTTTGAAACCTGCTTCGACTTTACATTTTGCTATCCCAGTCTGTACTATACATATGCATTTTGCGAAAAAACTTGATTGAAGGAATGGCAAAGGTACACAAAGAATCCTCTGATGTTTACATGTAATAAACCTGAGACGCTTCACAATTCTCCTCAAACTCACTTGTCAGTCTGATCATCAGTGGAAATCAGTAGGCTTGTGGGTTGGTCGGTCGGTGGAACAAAGATACGCGGCTGCCATGCCAATTGACGAACCATTGACATAAGGTTAAACTCGACAAGAATCGAGCGTGCATAGCAGAGACACTATAAGACATCCTCAACAATGCTTGAATACTTGTTACATGTAAACCGGTCCGTCCGTTTGAATCCATATCGCCAACTTTGATTATTGCAACTGATGCATGGGTAGGGTGCGTTTATATTGCCTTCTTCTTCTTCTTGGGATCAGCACAAGGCTCGTTTGAAACCCCTTTGATCACAGCTACCTTGATTTTTGCACATGTTCTCTCCTCCTTGTTCTCTGACGACGAAAGATGACTTGCTTCCTTATGGCGGGGTTTCATATGTGGATTAATATAATCGGCATCAACCAACGTGCTCAGCGTGTATGGGCAAAGGGCATGCGGAAGATACCAAAAGGGACTCAGCGCTAGCTAAAAGAAAGTTGTGGCCTTTTCCGCCGCTCTTGTCGCCAGCCAAATACCTCTGCTCCTAGTCATCGCCAAAGCCAACAAGACTGCTCAAGACACAGGAAGTAAAAGTTTCAGTCCATCATCGAACCTCCGCTAGTGAACAAGTACAGTAAAAGCGTCTCTAGGATCAGGGACAAGTTTAATTTGATTAGCACTTGAGATTGTGCACAGTGCCAGTGACTAGCTTTACTAAAAGTGATCGAATCGATACTTAAATTGTCAAAATCACCGGCTCTAACAGGTAATATTTCTACATTTTCTTGAGGTTCTTGGAAGTTTTTGAAATGCCTTGGAATCGGGCTCAATCGTCCATCAGTCAGTTGCTCAAGGCTTGTTGACACTTTTGATGTCACCTGATCTTCTTTTAATTGTTTTGTTAATTGCAAGTGTTAATCAAGAGAAAGCTGTCCAGTGTAAACCAAAAGAATTTTTCAAACCAACAAGAATTTATGGTTGTAGTAAACCTCAATTCGAGGATCTCCAATTAGCAGCCTCACTTTGTCCCGATTCGGAATCTTTAGGTATTCAGGATGCAAAAGGCGCTTTGGGATTCGCTTGGGCGTGACGTATTGAATTGTCAGTGATCGACAAGCGTGTTACTCAAAAGCCGCATTTGCACTCCATAAGAATGTTCGTTGAGATGGCGGATAAGTAACCGATCCCGGCAATAACAATTAGTAATCCGCTCACACGTTCATCTCATCATCTTGCCAATTTCTCAAGCTCCGAAGCCTGGGCCTGGGCGCATGATCAGAATTACTGGGTTACGGTGCTACGGCCTGCGAGAGGTGACATACCAGAAATAGCTTTTGATTGTTGACTCAAGCAGCGAGAAGAGGGTGTGTTCCTGTATCTTCTTCTCTTCCGACAACTCCGACATTGTTCAACACTTAATTCCAACATGACCGCAGTAGTAGTTAAAACGTTAATGGAATGATAAACACGACGACTCACGAGTCCAATCCCTCCGTCTTGAGTCCGTACGCCTCTGTAATGACCCGCATTATTTTTGTGAGGCCTAAATTTAGTTTGAAACTGCCGTAGTAACTATTCTGTGTGCTTTACTCTTTTGGACACTAAGGCTTTGCTATTACATGCATAACATTAAATTGCGTCGTTGATGATCAGGAAGCAGGGAAGCAGAGGCAGTAACGAGGTGCAGTAGCGATAATTGCTTCAAAACTCACCTGTGTTTCAGTCAAGCAATAACCAACTGCTGCAGGCTCGAGAGACAAATTAAAAGAAGAAGAAAGTTTTTCGGCTTCAAAACTTGTTTACTTGTTTGTTGTGAATGTGAGCGAGGCCCTCGTTGATATGACAGCAATTGCAATATTTCTCTTGTAAAATTGTCCTTCTTGACATATTAGCCCTATCATTTAATTCTGCCGGAAGCTTCAACAAACAAGAGTACGTGTGATCTGAACAAGTGCTTTTTTGAAAGCACTGCCTCAAGTCCTGAAATCTGCATGTACTCCAATCTCAGCGAGTTCAAAGGTTGAGTCGCCGTGCCAGTTTTGTGAGCCGGTGAAATATTCGCTTAGTGGGCGGAGCTGTACTCTTTGATCAACCATGAATCACCGGCAGTGTGAATAATTTAATCAAAATCTCCGTATCACACACGAATCTTATTAAGAAACCACGCACGTAATCTGTCGGATGATACTTTTCATTTGATCACCCAAAGAAAGCCATCCTTGTTTGAGCGGAAGAAACTCATCAAATTATCAAAGCTCGTCTTTACACGCTGATTAATAAGAAGCTATTGTTTGGGTGACGGAGGCTCCGCCAGCTTTGAATCGAATGTCAAGAGCATGAACAACACAAATTACATTCATAACAAAATCTTCAAAGAAGAAAGTTTTTACTGACAACCTCTTGAACGTTTAACAATCATGCAGCAGCGGTTTAATCGATTAAGAAAATTATGTGTGGCCGAATGGCTACCGGAAACCATGATTTTTGCCATTCATCCACAAAGGATTTTAAAGGGTCAGGCAGCGAAAAGTGTATTTGTTGCGGTGGGAACATGTGGACAGAAGAAAGTGGAGGTGGCGGAAAGCGGTGTGTTTGTGTGGGAATAATCAATGTGATGAGTAGCAGAGAAGCCACTTGAACAACAATGAACGACATTGACAGCCAATTAAATACGGATCTTGCAAACTGACTGACAGCGCAGGTGCAAACTCTCTCATCAATTCGCAGCTTACTGTTTTGTTACCGGACTTTGTTGGTAATTATGTATCTGGTAATTAAATTCTTGAAATCAGAAGCTAAAACCCATCTTCACCTTCGACTTCTTGAAACTAACCTTCGCCACCCAATAATCAAAAACGGATATATACCTCAACGTTGTTCTTACGCAAGGTCATTTCTGCAATTGCACTGTTAATTCGAGCAATGCCAAGGCTTCAGCGTTTCTCAAGTATGGATTTGGGCGTACTTTGGAGAAATCTGATCCACATTTAAACTGGAAGTTGATGTTAGCAAGGCCGTTCGCTAAACCAGTTATTACAAGCGCCTGTATATAAATCTGACACATACTTGAAACGAAATCGAAATTGACTCTCTGTCTTCAGACGCTGCAGCGTGACTTATAAATTAGCAGAAAAACTTGTCCACGCAGAAAAGAAAGTGCTTTCAAAGACACTCTTGACAGGTTACATTACAACCAAGTCAGCAGCCACAGCATCCACACTCGCTTTCGTTCCCAAAGACCGGTCGCCGCATATCAACAACATCAACATCCGTTCCGCCGCCTTTTAAACGTTAAGCCACCGCCGCCATGAGTCAATGTTAAGGTGCGGTGGCAAAGTTGAGTGAACGCAAATTCCGGTTTTACAAGTTACGTCCTTGCTTGAAGCCCAACATGAATGGACGACGCCAAGTTGCTGTATCCGCCAAAACTCTTAATTCTTGACTGACTGACTGACTGAAAAGGCGATGAGAGAAAGTGAACTTGTCCCATCGACATTGACCTAGTAGCCAAATCCACTAAAGACTTTTGTCTCTCACTTCTAGTGACCGACAGGAGTTGAAATATCCATCATGAAACTGCACCTCGTCGCGTGCTTGGTGCTCGCCATCGTCCTCGCCGAAGTCTGGCGAGCCGACGCCGGTATCATCAGAAGATCCAGAAGAGTCCACCGGCTCCACGGAAGACCGCCAACTCACTACGATGGAACTCGCCTTGGCAGATCCGGCTACTGGAGAGAACGTCTTGCTGAACGTCGCCACCAGCAACTTCCACACTTTTTAGCTCCGCCCAGAAGGCGCAGAATGTGGGCCCGCAACTCCAGACGCTTCCGCTTCTCCCCTTTCAGCGAGCGACAAGACTTGTTCGGACAGCCTCCACAGCGTAAGTCCAAGTTCATCATTTTTTGCTGTGGTTTTCACTTTTAACTCACATTTGACCAAAACAAAACAACAACATGTCAATAGCCCAAAGCTACGTCTTGTGGTTGGTTGAAACGAGTCTTATACGGCGACAGCGAAATGCATTGCCGCTTATGGCGAGCATCGCAGGAAGTAAAGTTGTCAAACGACTTTTTTGCTCTGAGAAATCAAACTCACTTTTCTTCCCTTATGAGGTCAATAGGGCGGAAAATCATCCACAGCCAAAGACATGGGCGCTCCTGCCATAACTTGATTCCCCAAGTTTATTGACGTGAATTATAATGGAATTTTTGGCAAATGCATCTCTCATTTGCGGTAACTGCAATTTCGAAATGGTCAACCCATTAAATTACATGGTATTTCAGCCACAGAAAACCAAGGGAAAGTTGAACCTGTTCAACATTTAATGCCATTTAAGCTAGTTTTATCAATCAGCTATCATATGAAATTAATCAATTTCACTACATACTTGCTCCGCAGGTCCTCGTCAGCCACTCATGTCTCGCCCCAACAACAAACCTTGGGAACACAGAGAACCTCTAATGTCCGCTGCCAGCAATCCCAAAGCCTCCTGGAAACCCGTAGGCAGCCCAATCGCTCGTGACCCCATCTTCGACTACGCTCCATCCTCTGTCGAACGCATCCGCTTAGGCAAACCGGAACGTCGGCGAAACAAGCCTCAACCCAACAAGCCTCCACGCATGCAGAACAAGAACACTCACGTCCCACCCCAGCACCGCCGGCCTCCACTTTTCGACAAACCCATCCGTCGCCCACCCACTGGACCAGCTTTGTGGAAACTTCTGGCCGCCAAACAATCCCGACTTCGATACCAATACCAACAGCAACAACGTCTTAAGCAACAACGGCCATTCATGCGCTACCCGGAAAACAAGCCAATGAGGCCTTTCAAGAATATCAACGACGTTCCTCCTCAACTCAAAGGCATGGTTTACTTCAAACCCACCGACGTCCTCTCCAACAACCAACCAAAACCAACTCCAGCTCCAGGCTTCAAATCGGGAGTTGTCAGCGACGCTCCTTTGTACTCGAGCGAAGTCCAATCCAGCTCCCAATTCAATCCTGTCACCACAACCATGAAAAGTCCTCCAAGTCCCATTGACATCTTGTACACTCCACACAAATTCATCAACCCGACGACTCCAAGGGCCCCAGCTGTTCTCGAACCAGTCGCTGCTATTTCTCCAATTGTCACTTACTACGAGCATCACCACCATCACATCGAACCCCAACAAACTGAAGAAGCCTTCGAAGATGAAACTGATGCCCTTTTGGACATTATCCACGACCCACCCAAACCACTCAGCTCCTTCAACAACTACAACCACTACAACCTCATCAACTCTGACCACATTGTCCATGGCGAAGAGAGCAAGGTTGCTGAAAACCTCATTGTTAACGACAAGCCCAGGCCAGTTTTCGAACCCGAATTCCGCCCCTCTCCAAGACTCACTTCCACAATCAAGCCTGAACAAGTCCAAATCATCGAAATCGAAGAAGAACCTGAGCAAGACGAAGAACCCGAAATGGCCGTCTCAGTCCAGACTTCAGTCTCTTCCTCAACTTCGTACCAAGTCAAGCAGGCTCCTGAAGCTCCAAAGACTTCGACAACAACAACAACCAGCACCACAACCCCAAAATCCACAACTTCAACAACCACCACTGAAGACTCTTGGGACGAAGTCACCAAATCATTTACCAGCAAACCCGTCGAACCATCAACGACAGTCAGAAACCGATTCGGTTCCTTCAAAATGCCAGAGATGCCAACTTACAAGAAACGTCAACCGATTTATCCCAGACGACAGAGCCCGCCTTCCTCAAAATCCATTGTTGGAAAGCCACTGAGCATCGAAGCGACTTCCAAGGAAGCTACCAGCGGCGAACGCCCAGTCATCACTTTTTCTAGGTCCAAGGTCAAGGAATACAAGCCCCAGTTTTTGGCAGGCCACAAGCAGTTTTTGTCCTTTGACAAGGTCAGTTCAACTGAAGATGAAGCCACCGCCACTGACATTCCCAAGGAAACCGTAACGTTACCTCCAGTTACAATTGTTAGCAGCACTCCAGTCGCCGCTAATAGCAATTCGACCGACGATTCTCCACTTTCAGATTTTGATCCCATGCAACTGGTGCATTCGTGGTTCCAAAGTTCGTAATTTAGTTTCTAGTGATAGTCTAATTTATTCCGAATTTTAAGATGTTTATGAAAGAAAAGAGATTGTATTTGCTGCAGGCAGATTCATACAGTGTTCTGCAGACTGATTTATAAAGAGCTTGGAAATCGCTCGGGTTGTGTGATGGTCCGGTTGTAATTTTGCTAGTTGTTCGTAACCGTATTATTAACGTATTATTAATTTATGCTTTTCATGAGGCTAATTTATACTTCCTTGACATTATCGCTCTTTAAGCTACTTCCGGTCCACTTCCGGTCCAACCAAGCATTAACCGCTCAGGCTGCCCAAACGTTGCAAGAAATTGATTGAAAACCTTGAAAAGTTTCATTGATTTCTTGTCTCTAGTTACAGTTTTTAAAATGATTACGTTTAATAACCTACGAAACTTTGCTCAACTTTAGACAATTGCTGATTTAAGGTACAATTTTAATGGGCATAAGTAGAAGAATGTATTTTTGAATGTTGACAAAAAGTATTATTAAAAAATGAAAATCAAACAACATCTTTTTTCTAACTTTGTTAACTAATTAGTGTCATGTTTCCACATTCATTGTTGTAAGTGTCAAAATCAAAGATCAAACCACCGACCAAATGCGTTGTAGCATACAAAACTGCCAAACCGATTATAGTAACGCCAAATCCAGCTTTGACCATGTGCGAAAGCTTGAGGTCTGAAGAAGCGCCGTAGGCGATGGCGTTTGGTGGTGTTGATACTGGAATAGGAAATTGCAAAAATTACAGATCCCAAATGAAATGACCACATGAACAATTTCTCGTTGACTTACCAGGAAGCATAAACGCATAAGAACAAATTGTTGATGCAGCCACGACCATGTAAAGTGGGTGAAAGTTTTTGACATAAGACTGCATAGATCAAAGAAACATATTTTAGTCAGTTGGACCACTTGACGCTTAAAAACCATCATAAAAGTTAAGTGATGTTTACCAATGCCAGAAGAACCGGTATCAATATCGAAGCGCAAGCTGAAATCAAACCCACTGAAGTGTAGAATCGAAAAAGAAATTGTACTGAAATCATGCTAAAATTTTGGTCTCACCAATGTTTGAAGCCAGCGAAGTCATAACTGAGAGAACGCACAACATGATTATCAGAAGAACCGGGGACGAAATTGACTGAAGCGTTGTGCTAGCTTTAAGGCTTTCTTCCAATAATTTGTTGAGTCCTGATTCCCGGGCTCCAACGGCCAGAGCGCCACCTCCGCCTAAAATGCAAGTTAAATATTTCAGGACGGTCAGGTTGCTTTTTGTCAATTTTACTTAAAAGCATTCTTCGTACCAATCAACAAGAAAACGCCCCACGGAAATTTGTTCCTGACGAATCTCCAGGT
>JAQGBJ010004363.1:0-10437 GCA_034698345.1 Sphaeridia pumilis | reverse complement strand
CTAAACAAGAAACAGAAGCTGGCCTTACACCGTGTCCAAGCGAAGGCTCTCAGGCTCATCACTGGGGGCCTTAGGTCAACGCCAATAGAGACAATAGAGGATCTGACGGGTATCAAACCTATCGAACTCAATCTCAAAAGCGTGGTCATCTCCACCTGGTTCAGACTCCGAACCAACGGTGCGCTGGCCACCAACTCGGTTACTACTTCGCATACCAACTGTATAAGCAAAGTAGTGAACAAGCAGCTCTCCGAATTGCTCATTGATGAGCATTTCGACAGGGGCAAGAAGGTATCTATAGAGGACAAAAGATTCACCACTATAATACCTTCTCGCGGACTGGTCAAAAGACCCGAATCCGTCTGCAGACTTCGTCTGCTACTCGGATGGCTCCCGTACCGGCGACAAAGCCGGCAGGGGATACATCATTAAGGCTGGAGGGAGGAAACAAATTGTCCACTTACAGTCGGTTGGCTGGCTCGCCACAGTTTATCAATGCGAACTGCTTGGCATAAACTATGGCGCCCGCGCCTTGATTCTGATGGATGTACTGAACAAACAAGTTCGCATCTTTTCAGAGAATCAAAGTTGTGTGACAGCTTCAGGCTCTAGTTGCACAACGTCAAAGCTGGTGGCTGAAACTCACTCAGTGCTTAATAAGCTTGGCACTAAATGCCTGCTTAGCATAGAGTGGGTTCCTGGTCACAGTGGCTACATGGGCAACAAAGTTGCTGACCGAGCTGCAAAGGCCGGCTGCGTCAGGGACTTCAAGGGGCCCGAACCGGTTCTACCGGTCTGCGAATCGCTGTTCTCAACGGCGATCTAAAACGGGGCATCTCGCAACCCCACTACTATGTGGTCAGGAGCTCAGTTAAAACAGTCCGAGGTGTGGCTACCAAATCTCCGCTCCATAAAGAAAAAGGAGATTTGGAAGCTCCACCGGTCGGACATGAGAATGCTAACCGGGCTAATCACCGGGCATTCACCACTCCTTCGCAAGCACAAATTCCTTATGAAGCTTGCGGACACCCCAATGTGCGACTGCGGACTCGATGAAGAGACCAGCAGCCATCTGGTAGGGGCTTGCCCCTTACACTTACAAGAGCCATCCTGTCTTCTTGACGAGCCGCTCATTCAAATCAGCTCCCTTTGAAAGCTGAGCCCATTCTCTCTGCTAAAGTTCTTTAAAACTGTCAGAGGAATGAGCGAGGTTGAATAGACCTCATCTCAACATTTGGGGATTGAAATGAGCCTAAGGCTCCCTCGAAGTCCTTCTGACGCCCCATATATTTATTCATTTATTTTATTTATAAGGCTTTCATCATTTCTTTAGATTTCTTCTCAAAGTCTTCATCTCTTGTACAATTAATCTCAAGAACTGGAAAAACGGTATACTTCTGATAGTATTCTCAGAATGGTACGAGTTGGCATTCAGGTATAGCCGCGCATCAGTTGGCTTGCTATAAGTTGAAGTGTACAGAGCACCTTGTTCGTCAATCCTGATTCTAAAATCCTGAATAAGGATATCTTGGTTTGATTATTCCATTGTGAATTTCATCGCTGGGTGCATTTTTTGAAATTCGTCAAAGAACTTTTCTTGGCGTCTTTCTCTCTTTCTGAACCAGAGACAAGGAACAACAGATCTTCGATGAACCGCTTGAATAAATATGGTTTGTACTCGGGATGGGATGCGAAAAACTTCTCCTGACGAGAAAGAAATAGACCAGCAAAATAAGGACCTATAACTGTACACATTAATACTCCACTTGTTTGTTGGAAATATGTGTCTCCAAACTGGAAAGTGTTTAGGCTGAGAACCAATTCAGCCAAACGGACAATCACAGAAGTGGGAACCAGTTTTACGGTTCTCTTTTCCAAGAAATGTTGTAGAGCTTGTGAAGGCTTGCTTGGGTGAATAACAACGGATTGAGTAAATTAACGGGATTTCCCGATCACAATAGTCCGATCACTTGAATCAAGTCTTTCACTTCTCGGATTTCCAGAGCGAATTCGATTTTATCAATCGGAAATTCCAGATCAAAACTGATAGTAGGCAATTGGAAGCCTGTTACTTATAACTATGGTCTCGGATTTTCCTGAGACTTAGAACTTAAGGCAAAGTTGCACGAGACAAATTCTCGTAAGGGTTCTTTTAAATCAGAGCTTTATTTTAGCTTGACCTTTTCATGTGAAATGACAAATAGCAAAAAACCTCGAATATTGCTAACGCTAGTGCTTATATACGCTTGGAGAAACTAACAGTGAGACTACTATACTAACTGAACATTTTCCCTGAGAGTACTGAAGATAACCGGAATATAAATGAACACATTTAAATATAATGTTATAGAAGAATATGTACTTCACAAGCTTCTAGTCCATCAGCATGTGGAATGACTGTGTACAGGCTTGAGACGTAAATCGTTACAATTCGGGGTCTTGGTCCTTTGAACTTAAGTTGTGCAGTGCCTGGAGTAGATGATTGTAATCTCTCACGTACGATGGAACTGATTCATCACGATCCCTTAATTTCTTGCTCACAAAAACGGAGATTGCATCAGTGGGACAACTACAGGTGGAAACTTTTGGTCTTCCAGGATTATTTGCTTTATGAATCTTTGCTGGAAGGTAGAACAAAGGACACCGTGGATTTTGAACTATTAAACTCATTGCATACGGCTCTAGTAATCCAGAACTGATGAATCCTTTGATTGTATTGGATACTATCGTCTGGTATCCAGCCGTTGGATCATTTGCAATTTCCGTGTAGTGGTCTGTACTGAGCAGCTGTCTCATTGCTTCTTGAATGTACAAGTCCTTCCTCCTGATTACTGTTCCGCCTCCTTCATCGGCTTGATTGATCACTACATCTGTCCCATTTCTCAACTTATGGAATGCTTGAATCTCGGAACTAGACAAATCTGACTTTGGACGCTTCTTAATCTGCAATTCAGCAAGCATTAGTCATGGTATTAGCAAAACATTCAATTACTGGACACTCATTTGTTGGTGGGTTCCAACTAGATTTTTTAGCTGTTATTTCTTTAATCATTTCTTTAATTGGATCTTCACCATCATCTTTTGTGCTTTCGTGGTTTCTAAAGGAATGTTTCAATCGCAATCTACGGATAAATTTCTCTTTATCCAGATTGGGCTGCAACATATCTACACCACAAGGTGTTGGACAAAATTTTAAACCCAAACATAGAACTTTGGTTTCATCTTGCGTTAAAGGCAAATCAGATGGAATGGTGAAGACCATTTGGCGTGGTTCTCCTAAAGACAAGTTCAAATTCGGCTTCGGTGGAAGCAGCTGATCAAACCTTCTGTTTCGACGTTCGCACTCTTTTGTAAAATATTTATCATTTAAATCCATGATTATTTCAATGATAAATTTAAACCGTGATTCGGTAACTTAAGATTTAAGTTCTCCACGAGCTTGGCCAATGGCTGCATTTGTCACTGCAATGTCCTGATGAATGGCGTAGCTGGCTTCGTTCCTGATACCAGCTGCAGCACGTCGCAAGGCATTTTGGACGTTCCCTCTTCGGTCCGGAAAATTGAATGAAGATTTCAACAGGAAACCTTCAGAAATTACGTAGTGACTCCTGCATGTTCGTAAGAAGTGGAGCTGTGTAGAGAATCAAGTTTTTTTAGTAATATGATCATAATATTTTAGGACTAAATAGAAAATGTATGAAGGATATGATCTAATTCTTGAGATCAAAACTTGACGATTCGAAGGCATTTCGACGGGGGGGGATAAAACACGACGAAGGTTTTGATAGATAAGAAAATGACTCAAAAGAGTTAAAATGTCGGAGTTAGTTATTAGTTAGTCCATTAGTTACTATGATTTAATTCCTTGAGATTCGAACGATTTTCGACTTTCACCAACTTTCGACCTGAAGAAGGACTTTTGTCCGAAATATGTCAACAGTGTTCCCCTATCCTCCAACCAAGCGATTTTCGTCTTCTAATATTTTCTCACAATGTTCAAAATTGCCCTCTTTGTAACTTGAAACCACACAAGTTGCGTCCTACTGTCTACTACAACCTTCAGTGCCTCCGGGCACGCGAGTTGGGTTGTAGCAGTCGAGCCTTAATGTGCCAGAAATTCGTAGTACATTCTTGTTAATATTGGTGTTCCGGTCCGCCATAATTTGTTCTCCCATGTTAGAACGTCTTTGCTATCCGAGTCCAAGCCGTAAGAGCTATCTGCATGCCTATCAATTCGTCAACCCGTTGATTATTGGATTAATAAGCTCTAACGTGGATTTATAACCGCTAGGAATTAGAAAACAATGCATCTTGAGCTAAGATCATCGTTTAGTTAGCGGATAAATCGTTATTCCTAAGGCCAAACGCAACAAATACGTATGTAGTATAAGTTTAAGTATCTATATATTATGGGTACAAGTATAAGTGCATTACTTCGGGTACTTATTATTAATTCATAATTAATACAAACAAAATTTTGTTTTCATGAATCTTCAAATTTGCCGGAATAAATCTAAGAATTGAGCATTATTGGGTCGGCGAGGTCTTCAATATGTTGTTTTCAGGATCGGATTTAGGTGACAACAAAAGTACATCACCAAGTGATGGGACAGATCCAACAGGTTTCGCATTGGTGTCTGGTAAATCCCAAGAAACATCAAAATGGGTATTTGCAATTGCAAATTGCGGAAGGACCGCACTGATTCACGTGATTCACGATACGACGACTGGTTGATAAAAATAGGTGAATACTCCTCATAAGACGAAATAATCATACATAGGCAGTACATGGGATGATATGCCGAAGCATGACGTAGTTTTTTCCACACATAATTGGTACTTCATGACGCTTCTGGAATGAGTCATCAGGAATTGACTTCGAACAATTAAAATAAATTGGATCAGTTCTTACTTCCGATGATTTATATTGTTTGCTTAATGTGTAGCTTTGTACCACACACCAAAACGTTGATTAACCCAGTGAAATTTCAGTAAAAACCACGAATCACCGGAGCCCACGCTATGCTTCTAGAAATTTCTCCGATTCATTAACTGCTAAGGCTATGTTTCAACAAAATATGTAACAAAACAAATCCGTGCTACTTGAATTGGTCAGGCTTGGTTCCAACGGTCAAAGACTGCGAACAAGTACTTAGCCAAAACAGATTCATTTATGCAAGGCATGGTTGGTGGTTTGATGCTAATCTTGTTCTCTCAGACTAATTGATGAAATTCGAAAAACAAGTCATGAGAAGAGCCTTCAAAAGCTCTGTTTAAAATTCGCAATTTGTACGAAGAGCAGGAAATCATTCAGACTCCATTCACATTGTGAAGGCTTCGTCGTTGTAAAACGAAGGCTGATATTATTGTAGGACCCATAACGCCTTGAGTCTGGTTTTTACCGGCATCGTCTGAAATCATTCTGTTTTGCAACAGTATTTCCCGCTTCTTTGTAATGTATAACGAGAGAATTCTCGAGTCGTGATTACATAATATCAAAGAAATGTGCTGGTGGACTGTCTGAATGGGCCAGTGGGCTTCCCCATCTGTCGTCATGCTCTTGAGCAAATGAAAGGGAACCCCCAAAGTACTCAAAGGATGCGTTTTTTGGGATCAAGTTGGGACTTGCCTTTGTTAACAACAAAACTAACCTTCTCCATATTTTGTAATCAAGCGCCCTTTTAGTAATGCGAATTTCCCCAAAACATTCTCAGTCCAAGCGAAACGAGTCAGCCGTCGAATATATAAAGCTTCGTGTATCACAAGTGTACAGTTACAGTTGGACTCTCTTAGCATCATCCTGAAAGTAAGCTTCAGTGACTTTTGGCTGTTTTTGGCAAAAAAATGAAAAATATACATTGCTTATTAATTCCGTGTTTTGTTTTCCAGGTAAAAACGGTCGTCGTTATGGTCTTCTTCGCTGTCCTCGTGGCACACGCCTTCCATGAAGCCCCCACAAGGAGAACCGGGAACTTCTTCCACACGCTGTGGAAGTTTGCTGAGGAGTTCTTCAGTAAGGCCCGGGTCAACTTCAAAGGCAACAACTTTAAAGGCAACGGCAACGTTTTCGAAGTCAACTTCCTTCCCTCGCCCCCTTGGGACTCCTGGCCTCAGTACTGGTACTCGCGTAGGACCGTTCGACGTGGATCCTCCAACTCTGCCGGCTCTACTACCCATTCTGCCCAGTTCCAGAACCCAGGCTCTACCGAAATTCTATCCACCAGTGCAACAAGAACCGCCACCGTTCCTCGTGAGCCTCAAAAGCAGTAGCGTTGAAAAAGTCAATATACTCTTATTTCTCATCACGTCTTTTGCCTGCCGTCCCTTCAACAACTTCTCCACTCTTTTTTGAATCGTTATAATACCAGGTGCGAATCATTAATCATCCGAAAATTTCATTGATTTCATTTTACAGGGATTTTCAATAAATTGGTTTTCAAACTTTTATTTTGTGTATAATCTTCCGGAATATTTCAGACTTGGTTCAGCTTTTTAGATGCATTCCAATAGCTCGTAGTTATAAAAGTTTTTTTTGGTACCACAAAGTTAGCTTGGAGTGCCATAAGCATCCGACGAAGGCTTATATACAACTTCTAAATCAACATCTTTCTCTTTCAAAAATTTTATATTACAATCCTTGGGCACTTTAGCTTCCACTTTCCGTCTCTCTCAGTCCCACAAATAACTAGGGATTTCCCTCTTGGAAATTTGGCAACTTTGCAGCCACCAGGAAATGAACAGCGGTTTCGCAACACTGTACTCATTGTAACATTGCGTCAGCTAGTTACAGCGTGACTTATGTCTTTTATCGGATGTCGCTCTTTTATTATTTCCTTGTTTTCTCCGTAAATCCATTGCTCATGCTATACCTTGGAATATTTTTCTTACCCTCTTCTGGACCTTGCCGTTGGTTTGGTTGCTGGAGCTCGAATTCGGTTAAGTTTGCACTCTCTCCTCTACTTTATCAAGCGTCTCGCTATCCTTGGAAATAATAGACTTTCTCCTTCATCTCGACCGATTCTTGCATCCATCCACCCGTCGGACTTCACGAGAAAGTAATTCCACCCCAGCCCATTACATATACTTTATGGTCCACCACGCGTTGTTCCTTTTCGCTCGACGAATTCCGTCCTTCTTCTCTCCTTTTTCTCCTTCCCCAGTTTATATAAACTCGCTCCAAAATATACACGTACAAAAGCAAGCCTCTCAAATCCTTTTGAATCTTGGAGAAAGCAATTTACCCGCTCCGCATTTCCCGTTCCAGCTTCCTTCACTGAATCGGACCCTCTAATGGTTCCAGCAAGCAAACAAACTTTATCTTTGGAACACGCCCTCCGAGTGCCGAACCACTATTTCACCGGAAGTTCTAACCGTTCCGTCCATTCGGTCCATTATGCCCGAAACGGGTTTCGCATCCAGATTATTCCGCTGGCTCAGCTGGACGCAGCAAATTTACTCTTCACCATTTCTCCCTTCAACTTTTCACATAGTCTATGGACTTCAGGCCTAGAAAATATATATCTCCTTCTATTTACTTACTCAGCGAATCGGGATTCACATCAAGTTTATTCGCAGCTTGAATTACGTTCAAACTGCTTTCTCTTTTACATTTTCAAATTACACAAGATTTGTATGGGACGAGATAGCGCTTCTTTTAGCCTTATAGGCTTGCGGTGGGCGGTAAGTTCAAAACACAGATTCTTGAAAAGACGTCCAATATCGTCGACTAAAAGTAACAGTAAATCACATCGTGGACACAAGTAGACAAAATAACCTTGTTCATTAGCGCCGTTTCCATTTGTCTTCATCAATGCCGACGGAGGCAATATTCACATAAGCCTCGGGACACATGCATTCACATCAAAGGACATTACAAGCTCGATAATTACATCTGCCCTCTCCCTAACCAAAGCCTGTGTCGTTTCTCTCGTCTTGTTTGATCTTTGCGGTTCTAATGGCTTCCAAATCTACGTGGACACTGATAGTACATGCCGAAACAGGGGAAGATTACAGAGTGTTTTTTGTTTACAAGCTTTAATTTCGTATGGGAGAGACATTACAGATATTCAGTTTTGGCGAAAGCGCCCTGTAAGCTACATTTACAGTATTGACTTTCATGTACATTCACAAATCTTATAGTTTGCTTACATGCCGTTGGTAAGTACATCCAAACATGGAACGTCTCACGTTTCTCCCCTCCTTCCAAAATGAAGTCCTAATTGCGACCTCTAAGCCGCCTAAACATTACAAGTTTGCTTTGGTTTCATTTTGCCTCTGTGCCATTCAATGCAGACCACTTTTGAAAATATTTTGAACGAAAGTAAAGACTTATAGATAGTACAGCGAATATATATTCTAATGTTAATTTTCTTCTAAATTATATTTGTTCCAGTTCGCGTTATATATTTGGGTTTCTTCAAGAATCAGCCTTTTTAATTTCATCACACCAATAGCATATGGTTTCCATGGAAACCTTCAAATTTTGATTTTTTACCGCTTACATACACATACATACTGTAAATTCAAAGCTTGGCCGTATTCGTTACCACTGTTGATACTATATACTTTTTAGAGCTACAGGTAATTTAGTTGAACAAGTACTGAATGAAAACAAATATATATTTCTAATGTTCAGTGTACTTCATTTTTTGCAGCATCCGCACTATATTATCACTTGGATCCCAATCTCCAGCGCTGCTCCGAGCCGGACTCCGACGCTTACGAATCTTCAAGTCGCCGAAGTGATCGACGTTCATTCCGAAGAAGCGTTCAACAGAGTGGATGATGGCGTACATGATCATCATGAAGATGTCCATGAGCTCGTAAAGCCACTTTTTGATCCAAATAGCCCAGGAATCTGAAGTGAGTTGGCGAAGGAGTTCCTCAGCAACCGTCTCCAAGTCCACGATGTCTGAAAAACAAAAAGTAACATATTTTTAGAAGTCTGAGGCACATAATAAATTATTGCTAGACTTGGGTGCCATTTTCCTTGAAATGTAGTCTCAAAGTGTTGAGCCAAGATCATTTTCCACTTGCTGAAAAAATTCTAATTTTTGGTTGGATAAAACTTCTCACCATGTCTTGCAATGCGATCCGAAAAAATTCTCGCCGGCGGCCCAAAAGTCATGGTTGAGTTGTACTCCTTGAACACTGAACTGTCGATCGGAGGCTCCACTGATTCCTGGGTCACGTTAAACCCATAGTCGCCGCTCGCTTCCGGCTGCTTTTGCTTCTTCGAAGTGTCTTCGGTGGCCGGCGGTACCTGCCATCCCATTCCGCCTTCGTCTCCGGCAGCCGCAGGCCTCTCAGTCGTCGTCCTCGAAGTCACTCTTGCCGCTTGTCCCACAACCGCCAATGCCAGCAATACTGTCGAAGTCTTCCACGCCATTTTCTGCAACGAAATTTTAAACTGTCAAAATCTTGTAACTTCCAATGTTCCTTCTCCAGCACTTGGACTTGAAATGCCCGGACCTTCAATCGTCCACCTGTATTTATATCCCTTTGACAGAACCTGATTCAACAGTAGTCACATAACTGCTACCGTATCTCCAGTTTTTTCTCTTAAAAAGCCGTTAATCAATCTCTCTTTCCGTCCCGTTCCACTTCCAAGGCCATATTCCATTGTCACTTTTAAGTCTCCAAAAATACCGTTTTCAGGTAAAGAGCCCTCCAACGGTAAAACTGCATCCTTTTTTCGTATCTTACGCAACGTTGTCCAGGCAGCTACCGAAATATAACAATGACAAAAAAGTGAAAAAGGCTCATCCAGTCTGGAATCCATTGTCAACATTGTCAAGGCCGCCATTATCAAAACAAACCTTTAACGGGCCCTTAACGGGACCTTAACGGTGCCATCATCTCTCCGCTATTTTCAAAGAATTCCCATCAACTTATTCCATCTGTCTCACATTCATCTTGCATCTCTGCATTTCTCAGCCGAAATACCAAAGAATATCTGAGAGCCTCACAAGAAGCAAACTAAATATTTCCCCGTTACATTCCCCGAAAATCCCGTTTCTCAGCTTACCGAATTTCCAGTTAGCTGCAGGAGCAACAGCAGTACTATTACTACACAACCACGCGTTATGAATACCAAAGTCTATTCTCCCAAGCCATCCAAAGTTCTATATCAGCAACCCAAAAATTTCCCGCTTTGAGCTCCTAGAAATCTCCTAACGTTCTAGAATTCCACCCTGACGCAAAACATCTTTTAATACTCAAAATAGAAGCTGTCTCACAACTTAATCTCGCTTTTACTTAATATATGGACCTCTTGACTCCCGCATTCCACCACAATTTCAAACTCGTCCATTTGCTACTACTCTAGAGCATAGACTTCAGGCTGGAAAGTTGCTCTTTGGGAACCGAAATACATAGTCTTTGGCGTACATGTACTTTGTCCGCATCTGTTGTCTAATGTCTCTTTTGCGGTTTTAA
>JAQGBJ010004362.1:0-10440 GCA_034698345.1 Sphaeridia pumilis | reverse complement strand
AATTTTTATGGGGTGCGGGGGGCGGGGCGGCGGCGCGCCGCCGCCGCCCCCCACCCCTACGTGCTGGTGAGGCCTCTTTTTCCCGTTGGTGCCGTTCCCGCCATTGTCTTTGAAGCGGACGTGGTGGGTGGGCTTCAAAAGGGGTTGCTGGGGGTGGTAGGGGCCTCCGCGTGCCTGTTGGTGGTGTGTGTCGAACATTGAGGGGTCGATGGGGGAGGTTGCGACGGCTTTGTGGACCTGTGGAAAGAAGGCGGGTTTGAGAAAGTGCCGGGAGATGGCGCCACACAGCAAGAGTAACATTATAGAGACAGGGTGTACTTACCTGGATCTTACGGCCTTCTTCATGGAGAGCGCAGCAATGGAAGTCGCAGTGCGAACCAGGAGGACTGTGCGCGCGGCCGGCTGTGGCGCCAGATTCAAAAACTCCGCGCTGGGAGCATTCCATAGTGTGAACGTGTACGGCGGTGGCAGTAGCGCTTGATTCGATGGAGGAGGAGCCTTGGCGTGGAAGACCGCGGGAAGAGCCCGCAGGGTAGTCGTACCTATACGAGAAAGCCATCGAGTATATTAGCGATTTTCGAGTTTTGCCATAGAGTGTAGATATACTCCGCATGTTCAAGTATCCGCTCTTGTGAATTTAGGGCAGAAATTTTGATACATACACGACAACTTCAAAAAGACTGTACACATTTGGTTGACTTCCGGTTAAAATTCAGTGAATGTGGAAAGGTTCCCAAATAAAATTCTCAAGGGTGATTCTGTTCTATTGTGGATATGTTTGAGGGCTCAAGTTGTACTCACCTACAATACGCGCCGCGCTTCAAGTCATCGTCGTGGTGAACAGTAATTGTCGGCGTTGTCGCCGCAGTGCTAAGCCCAGTCCCAGAAGAAACAGTCGAGCCATGATGGCCAAAGTCATTGATGAATGTCTCCATTTTGCCGTCTTTGTTGACGACTGTGCGTACATCGTGATGGAGGAAGCGAGGTTCTGTAAGTAACATTTCGAAGTTATGTTTCTGCAAGCGCCAAATTTTAAAATTTCTCCTTTTGGATCTATTGAAATCTTCACTTACGTCGAACAGGCCTTGGTGGACCCATTCCAGGCTCTGGTTTAATATCGGGAGTGCCTCTGAGGAGCGGATCCCGCTGATCCCAAGTCAAAACGATTGTGATTCGTCCCCTCGACTCCATAATCTTCCAGGATGGAACTTCATCCTGGAGGTCGAGACAGGATATTGCTTCGCAGACTATTTTTGGAATTGACGACAGAGCTGGAACAAAATATCCATTCCATTCAATACATTCTTGAACGGAAGCTTCAAAGCGCCATATTTCGGGCGCGCCAGATTCAAAATAACTTCGGAAATTGCTATATACCCGCTCGTATGACGTCCACTCCCGCCGGCGCCCACTTTTCTCCATTCCTCAGTAGTAAAAAGACTGTATTATCAGGAAGTGTCCGGAAGAACTCCGAGTCGTCCACTTGAGTTCCATCGGCTTCGAGCACTGCGCGAACGTTCTCAACCCCGATGCTTAGCTTTTCGCGCCCTGAAATTAATTTTTACAAATTTGACCTCTGACCTCATCCACGTTAACAATGCCCAGAAATAACCCATTTACCTCTAACAATCAGTTCCTCTAACGAAGACACGACCAGTGCTTTTCTGGAGCTCCGCCCACTGTCCCATACTTTGAATGGTCTTCGGCCACGTGTTGCAGTCTGGAGAACAGAAGGTCGCACATTCATTTCGCATCATTCTCATACTTAATCCTCGATTCTATTCAAAAAATTATGAACCCATACTCACCTCTCTATTTGACATGACGACATGCTTTAAATTTAACCTTTGACCTGGATTAGCATTTTCACGAATTTCTTCAAACGGGTCGCTTATTTGATCAAAGTATTCCAAGACTTCCGAAGGTGGCAGAATGTACGAGCTTAAATTATGAATTCACAACCACTCACAGAATCACAACACACGACGTACAATTTGGCAGCTTTGGAATGAGCAAAAATGCGTCGAAACTTTTGCGGATTGTTGCAATAACATTTATTTTAAATATTTAGAAGCCTACGTGACCAACTGTTCTCCACTTTGATTTTCATGCTACTGGGGACTGATTTTGAGACCTATTTTTTCGAATAGTTAAAATTAGAGACGAAAAGTTGGAGATGTTGGATATTTTCCGGCAGCGCACTAAAATTCGACTGTGAGAGCCAAAGGCAGTAGTAGTATTTCAGGTTGACCTCAATCCGAGAATTCGTATACTACAAACAAGAGAAAGAAAGAAGCTGCTGCTGGTGGTGCTCCTGCTGCTCTATTGAACTATATCTTTGGAAACGGACTCAAATCCTGCCAGTCTTCTGCTAGTGCTTTCCCTGGAAATTCAAGGCCTTCCATATATGTATATAACTATACGGTGCTCCAGTTATTGTCTCTTCTTCAAGCAAGCCACTTCTTTCGCTCATGTGTGTATGTTGGAAAGGGAAAGTAGGTTTCTCCAGGAGCCTCGCCGCCGCGCGCCCAAGAGATGTAGGAGACGCTGCATATGCGCTGGAAAATATATATACGCTTCCATATAGTCGGCTGGAGCTGAAACAGCGTGGAGACAGCATGGTTACTTCACCTACTTCCTCGCTAGACTATACTGTATTTGCAGAAAAGAGAATCCAGCCGAGAGATGGCTTTCTTCTCCAAAAGCATCCTTGTAGTGAGTGGACTGGATTCGCAATATACTGCTGCTCTTTGGGTGTGTTTCTTGTGAAAAATCTATAAACTGGGCCGTGAGTACATGGTTCAGTATGCATATGTAGGTTTTGAAGGAAGTTGAGTCTCGAAAAGAATGTTATGGGGGAAGAGGCTGGAAAAAATAAGAATTTGCGAATATTTCTAAGGGGGGAAGAAAGAAGACTTTCCAAGAATTTTTAGCGTATATATACGTTTTGAACGGATTGTATTAGATTGTGAAGCTACAAAAACGCAATAAATAAATATACAAAGATTTTTATATAATATGAACGATAAAAATCATATAACAGTCAGCTGCCACTTAAACGGACATGAGCCATTCGATCATGCTCTTGTTTCTCATGGGCTTCTCTTTGCAGGATTGGTCGGCTTCGTACAGCTTGACCTTGTCGAGACCGAGGACTTGGAGGGTGTGACGGGCCTGTTGCATCACTTCGAGGGATGGGTGTCTTGAACGGGTCAGGAGCCATATGGTTTCTGCAGATTAATTATTAAATTAATTAAATTGGATTTTTAAGCCAGGGAATTTGAATAATCAAGGTTTTTACCTTCAGTCTTGCCCATCATGTTCGGCTCGCACATGTACTCGATGGAAAAGTTTTCGTAATCGGTGGCCAAAACTCTGTACTGCTTCTTCATCCCTGAAAAATTAAATAAGGGGGAAGGTTAATCATAGGTGAATAAAATACATTACTGGCAGGTCAAAGGTCAAGTTGAGAACTTACATGGCATGGCTGGAACAGCGTACATGAAGAGGGACGGGTCGTGAATAGGGTTCGGCATGGCGATGGTGGAGAAGAAGGTGTTGGGGGCGCTGGTCCTGTAAATTTAAAAGTTATTTTTTTATATAGAATCAAAATTTTAAAAATTAAATAATAAATTGGCACTTACAGTCTTGTAACGTAGTCAAGGCGAACCTTCAACTTATTGACGTTTTGAACGTCGCGGTAATAAAAGGAAGACCAACATTTGCCGGGCAATTCTGATACTGTTGGCGTCTTTTCCATTTGCCACCAGCGACCCATGTACTGAAAACAGCAAATAATAATTTAGTGATAACTTTTCGCAAAAATCGAAATTTTTATAATAATTTTGGAACCACGTTTTTACCTTGTCCACTTGGAAGCCCATCAAAGGCGGGTAGCGATTGCAGGCGTCCTTGGCCAAAACACCCACTGCACAAACGCCCAAAAGGGCAACAAGGACTGATTGAACTAGTGTGGCGACCATTTTTGAAGTTAACTGAACGAAAGACGCTTTACAACTGAACCATCAAAGGGTTAAAATCAAAACTTTAACGACAACTGGCCAAGACACTTTTACTTTCCCAGAAGATGATGATACGCATAACCACTTTCGCTTGACCTACAGCCGCGCCACGCTTTCGCCAGCGCAAAACCGGTCCTGACCTTCAACAAAACATGAATCAAGTTGGGCTTATTATGTTCAACAAATTAAATGTTCATCTTCATATTGGTCATTTTGCAGGCAAATCTACTCTTTAATTCAGACTGTGAATGAGAAAGTAGGCCGGATCGAAACTTGATTTTGCTATAGTAAGTCAAACGCTACGAAAATATGAGTTTATATAGCTGTGCATGCACGAAAGAATAAACACGAAAGGTGTTTGAAGATGCCATTATAACTTTGAATTAAAGCAAGAACATTTGGTCCGTAATCCTCCGGATATTATATATAAATCAAAACAAAAACGTACATAAAATCCCACACTTATAATTTTTATTCGTTTTTCGTATCGCTTAAATATCACGTAAATTTAACAGGCAACACCGAGTAATTGAAACATTACAACTCGAAACTTGAGTTGGCATGACCATCCTCTGAACTTATCCTAAACATTTTTGGCATGAAATTTTATATCGACGATCAAATTTAATCGGGACCGAAAGTACATAGGCAGGTAGTAGAAAGGAGATAGAGACACAAGATTCGGGCGTAGAAAGTAAACGTTTTGCGACACCAGATGGCGCTCGCGTAAAAACCCACGGAAGAAAAGCTCGGGTTTAAATTGCGTACAGAAAATTTGATTTTTTGAAACGTGTGGGTAACCTATGCATGTGGCACTTTCATCTTCTCTCATTAATTTACCTGTATTTTACATTACAGTTCATAATCTTGGATATTCCAGGCATTTCTTTCATATACTCTCAAAAATGATAATAATCACAGAATAATGTTCTGATTTCAAGGCGTTTCCCCATAGCACCCTTTCGGTTCGTTGTCATTAACACACCTGTTTCCAGGTCCAATCTTTGTTATAAAATTCGACATTACAAAATGGTTAAATAATGTAAGTATCGATGCAACGATATTTTGATTACAAACATATCATTGTCATTTGTCACGCACTTGTCCTTCCTTGCCATCTATACGTATTTAACATGCTTTTTTAAGGGCATCTGAGGGTCGTATAGGTTTACAACGTTAGTCGTCAACACTTGCAATTTTTTCACTTCAGTCATTGGAGTATATAAACCTGCACGTTTTCTGCGGCTATTAAAATTTTTGAGGTTTTGTGAAATCAAAGTACAAATTTTTCAACAAGTTTACCACACCAGTCAATTTACATTTGTTCAGTACCAATCAATTAATCAGTCCTATAATTACATATATTATTAGTTCAATTTTGTAGTATTTGACAGTATCAAATGCTCACTTGCACCTGTAATAAGACGTTTTGTATCTGTAATCTGTAGCAGATTTGTCAGATTTCAACAGTAAATATAAAAACCATTTTTGCAGTGTGTTCTCATTCAAAATGTGATTCTGTAAAAAATATCAAGGGGATAAATCATACTCAATACTCGTAACTATTTTTCACCATTCGCCATTTAAAAATCATAACAGCTGATGATTGATTGAACGGAATAAAACTCTATGACTCTAAGGCTCACTTTCTCTTGTACTCAATGGCTTTGACGACGTACCATGAATCTCTGCTTACACTCAGTTAAACAACAATGACTAGATAACAGTAATAACATCAAGTACACTTTACATACATAATTCGTCCCAGCGACATCTGTATATTCCGTTAATTAAAACATCCGTATAATTTATAGTGTATGTATCGTATAGTCATCTCATACTTGATGTTTTTCGGCACATATATACTAGACAAGCACGTTACAAATTGTTTTCATTTTGGTAAATTAACACGTATATATAATAATATTTCATAATTTGCTCACTTCTTTTAGCACAGTCAGAATCAGCCGTCGCCACCAGTATTACAAAACAAAAATCTCATGGCGCCAAATTTAAATTTGTAATCAACGTTACCGAAACCCGAAACCATGAAGACTGCATAAAGTAAATGGAGCTGAATCAAGTGATTTGGGTTTACTTGCATCCTTGTGGGTAATGGACTAGTGAACAAAATTGTATCAATCGCATTAGCGAATTTGCTGGAATAAGAATAGTAAGAAACTGTATGCAAGTTGGCAGCAATTTGCAGAATTGGATGCACAAGAAGAATAGTGCCAATTGAGCCAATAAAATAAGGAGACGTCAATTACATTACTCGAGATGTTTACAGAAAATACAGGCGAAATTATAGGCTTCTTCTGAAGCCTTCTTCCAGGAGAATAAACTGGTGGAGAAAGTAAGACCAAAAGAAAGCTCCAAGTTTTTGGCAACCGTGTAATTTCCACAAATGAATCTTGAGCTGAATTACGCTTTTAATGACTGCAGTATAGTATAGTGGAAGGGGGAGAAAAACAAGAGAAAAGTTTCACGCACCAAGGGACCAACTAATTGCTTTGGCAGTATATATTTAGGTATTTAAAATTTTGGCGCCAAAATTTTAAACTGAAAATACTTGACTGACTGGCTATGCTGACCCTTTGACATTTTCCCCTCACTCACTTGCTTCCAGTAACTTACTTACAAGTAAGAATAGCGACGAACTCCTTGTAATTGACCATGCCATCGCCGTCGTTATCAGCTTCCTTGATCATATCGTCGACTTCTTCTTCAGAAAGCTTTTCGCCGAGCGAAGTCATGACGTGACGAAGTTCGCCGGATGAAATGAGGCCGTCGCCGTTCTTGTCAAAAACTCTGGAAAAATGCGGTAAATTTAGTTACCTCAGTAATTTGATAAAGGCTTGTGAATTTGTTCGATCAGCGACTCGTTTGTGTTGAATTGTGTACATGGCAATTGGAGTAAATTGCGAGGGTTTAGAATTTTTCCGTTTTTGCCAAATTGATGACATTATCGAATATTTGCAATTTTGCCAATTGATTCCATTCAAGAAGGTTTTCGTAGAGATCTAAGGAATATTTTTTACATTTTCGATTGAAATCTGAAGCTACATGCTAAACGGTACATGTGGTGGAGAAAGGAAGCAATCAAAACTTTAGTTGGATGAACATACAAGTGCACGGAGCTGATGGAGCAAATTTTGCGAAAAATTCGCAAACGCCTAGGATTTGGCCTGGGACTTTTGCTGACTGACTGCAAGTTTTTTGGGCAAGTTGGAAAAGTTGGGGGAGCTGCGTTGCGTTGTTGGACGGACTTTGAACGTACTGGCGTATATACAAAGGCATGGCGCCAAAAACCCAGGAACTGTTCAAAGTTTCAGCAACGAGGTCGTAAAGTATAAAAGAAGAGAAGACCTGGCGCTGGCGGAATAAATAGGAATAAGAAGGGACACAGAGAATCTGCAAAAACGGGAAGAAAAGGCCCAAGATTCTATTGGAGCAAGAAGGGAATAAATACATCCAAAGTGAAAAGACATGACAAACCGGGAACGGGAGCGAAAGTGACAGGATGGGAAAAGATATAATTACTTTTCCGCGGGAAATTCAAAAGTGTGTGGGTGGGATAGAAAAGGATCGGTGAAGGTGTGCAACTTACTTGAACGCCTCCTTGAGTTCCTCTTCGGAATCAGCATCCTTCATCTTGCGGGACATCATTTGAAGAAATTCGTTGAATTCGATAGTGCCATTCCCGTCGACGTCTACTTGACTCACCATTTCCTGGAGTTCGAGGTCTAAAAATAGTCAAGGACCAAACCTGGAATTAATTTCTCCACTCTGTGTTAAAGAGTTTCCACCACAAGGTGGGAAAGAAGGAAGCAAAAATATTTCCTTCGAACCGGATTTGAACCAGTGACCTAAGGATGTCTTTATCATTCAACTACAGTCCTCCGCTCTACCAACTGAGCTATCGAAGGAAGGATGAGAGAGTGCGCATCTTTGCACTACTTGTACCGGCCAGTGTTTCTCTGCCCTACTCTCAGCATGGTGAACATAGCCTTTCACTCACGCACACAAACAAACGACGGCGGCGACACTCGTTCAAGTCAATGGAAAGTTTGGCCTTGGGCGACCGTTCAGTTCTCTTGGCATCTCTTGCGCGCTTTGACGCTGCGCTTTTAACCAAGCGCTAAAGCGCTTGGCGAATTAACTCGTTTTTCTTCATTCTATGATGCTTGATATTTGCAATGCTGATAATGATAACGAGATCAACCTTTTGTAGAGCAATCAAATGTGACTTTGATTCGAGAAATGTAATTAAGAAGTAGAGCGCTTACCAGTAGGACGCTGTCCTAAGGACCTCATGACAACGCCCAATTCAGCCACTGTAATCATGCCGTCCTCGTCCTTGTCGAAGAGCATAAAAGCTTCTTTGAATTCTGTGTGAAACAATAAGAACATGTTTACGAATCAGTGATTTTGGCAATTTATATGCACCTTTGGGATACAAATGTCAATGTTTCCCAAAGACTATGAGTTGAGTCAAGCAATGGGAAGATTAGCTATTTTTTAAAGCTCTAAATATTAATTAATTAATTTATTAACTTACCTCCAACCTGCTCTTCTGTGAGTCCATACTCAGTCTGAAAATAAACAAAGGTTTGATATTACTACTTCAATGAACCATACAGACCTGGATACAAATAAATTTCAGCTTTGAAAACAGTGCCAAGTCTTTTATTAATTAGTACTGTAAAAACCCGATCTCAGATGTTCGAGATATTCAATCAATTAACTAACAACCTAACCTGACAGGTAATCAACTTCTACAGCTGCTTGATTGAAATACAAGCAATTCCTGCTTAGAATTCCAGTGAATTTCGACTACATCAATCAAGCATGTAGTAAGCTCCACTCCAAAAGAGGCTTAATTACAGGTGTTGGACTGGACTAGTAGGACAGAAACTCGATACAGTCCAATTGATTAGTGTTTCAGTCAGTCAGGAGACGGATTCCGAGTCTACCAAGGCTATAAATAATAGGCTTTAGATTACGTTAGATTTGGCTCTCCAGTCTCTACAGTAAAAGAGCCCCATCAGCGTCTCCCATTTACACGAAACGGCCATTTGGCAAATTGAATCTTGCCACTCTCCATTAGCTCATCGATATCTCTAGTAGTGTGTATGTGGTAGCGTTTGGTTGCGCGCTATTTTGTGCTCTAACGATCTGATGAACATTCTGACCTGTGACCCAGAGAGTCGTCGGACGTTATTTATGACCACGCACATTTCTTTCTCCTATGACCGTGTCGACGCTGATGGCCTTTTTTCACCTTTATATGGATCACGAATCAGGATTATACCTTGGAAGCCGTCTAGCGGAAAGGTATCACTTTGATGTAACTGCCGAGCGCGCTACGGTCCATTAGTTTTTCATTTGACAGATGGTTAAATTTTTGCTCCACACATAACGTCTATTACGAAAACATTAGAAGAAGCTTCTTGCTCCATGGTATGGTTCCAATTCCAGCAGCTCTTTAATAAGAGACTAGATTTTCTAGCAAGTTTCTCGTGTGTGCGTCTAGCCCTAGCCAGTCTATGTGGTTACATGACGAATGGACGGCATTTGGAATTCTAGGCCTGCTACATCCATAAGTGATATCCTTTCTCTCTACTCCTCCTGATATGTGGTTAACCGTTAGGCTCTGAAATCCAAAACGTGGCCAAGTTATAGAGACCTACAAGAGCCATAGAAATGGCAGTTTATATGGAACTTCCAGGAGCCGATGAACGGCATCGAAATGTCGGTCAAGTTCCGTTTACCCTTTGATTGATTGAAGACTCTGTTGGTTGTTGGGCCTGCGGGTTTGGTGATATTTTGTGATGCTGGAGAACTGCTGGCGGGGGGGGGGGTGAAGAACGTGATATGGCAATCATCAAAATTGTGGTTTAAGCTCCAAGAGAATATCAACGAAGCGAAATGATAGGTAATGGTGGCGGAGCGAGCAAAAATACAAGGAACTGATATCGCACACAAAGGGCTTTTCTCCAGAATGATTCTCGAGTGACTCGAGAAGATGAACATGTGAGACGCTTTGCAAAAAATCCCAGGTAGGAAATCGGAAGAAATGGGCCGAAAAGTATCAGGTTCACCGCTGCCACGGCCAGGACCGCTGCTATTTACCAATTCAAGCGGGAAGAAATCCCGGATTTAAAGAAATGAGAAAAGGTATTAAATGCGGCTTGTGAGGGTTGGTAAATACTTAGAGAAAGACAGACATTTATATGAGGGACAAAAAGCTGATGATAAGGCCGCTGAAATGACGTTGACGTTAGTCTTCCGACCTGCTGAGCAGTGGAGCGCGCGCTCGAAATTCGCTCGCGCTACTTGGAATTCGAAGTACTTGAGCTCCTCCACAAATGACTGATGCGGTCTTAACGAGTGAGAGACGTGTGGACAGGTACAC
>JAQGBJ010004361.1:0-10441 GCA_034698345.1 Sphaeridia pumilis | reverse complement strand
TAACCGGGCCCGACGTTGCTTAACTTCAGTGATCGGACGAGAACTGGTGCTTTCAACGTGGTATGGCCGTTGGCGAAGTGAGTAGCATCTTCATAATACTCATCATTAGTGAATCGCTGGCACATGTTTGTTTCGAATGGGGAAGGCGCGAATCTTGCACCAGCATAAAAAACCGACTGTTGTTTGCAAACAGTTACAGCGTTGTAAAATTAATTTCAATTTTTGAGTTTGAAGTTTGAAGTGTTTAATTTTAATGAGATACTTTTTGCAGTGCTAACTGCAACAAAATCTACTGTCTGCCACTTGCCGCGCTGCTAACTATTTGCTTCCAATGTAAGTTCAGTAGATTCCCCAACCAAATCATTCCTTCACTACCAACCACAGTTTCAGTTATTTGTGAAAAGTTGTGCTAACTAGGAAGCAAAATTGGTGAAGATTCTGTTGCTTATCACGTTTATTTTAACCTTGTTTCCAGTTTTAAAATCGGCTGTGAGGCAAAATGCAATACCCGCGAATATCACACGCAACTAAGGATAAGGCTCTGGAGAATATTTGGAAAAGAACCTTTCCAATACAGCATATCAACCGATGGATGCTTGAGACGCTATCAGAAACGGATGTTCTTCCTGGTTTCCAACGAATTACTGTGGCAAAATTCATTCTGAAGGAGATAATATTCTGGCAAGGGTTCAACAATAGATGTTCTTCCGAAGGGCAAGAAGGTAACAGAAGATGTGTTTATCTTCAGATGAAACTTGTTGATTATCTGTAATTTGCATTTTTGTTTTTCAGACTGCAAGCAAGAGACAGATCTCATCCAGTACATCGGCATATTTGAAAAATTGGTTGATAAGATTGTGAAGGACTCATCATCAGAAGATAGCGACTTGAGAAACGATTTTGTCGAGTCCCTTTGGAAACAGAAGGAAGATGGTAAGCTGTTACTTTCTAGATCTTGTATGGAAATAATGTTCAAGTGGTATCAGTCATCAGGTCATTCAAAAAGAATTAATACGTACACCCAAGCTATTTACAGCTTTTGAGCTTAAACTTTGTCTTGCGGGAGAGAGACTTATGATAGTCAATGAATGGCACTTTTTGTGTACTAAGTAATCAAACATGTGACTGTTTCTTTCAGGCACTGTTGACTTTACCGGCACCCGAATCCCTCAAATCCTTCTCGGATCAGTAAAAGAAGAACGGCTGGAGAAGTTATTGCTCGATTCTCTAGATGTCTACGTGACGGAAGAAAGGGTTGACGCGGCCGAGATATTGAACCTATGCAGCCCATTCATCCCCTCCAATTTCCACCGGTTTATGGAACTCCTGTTTACTGCCTTTGCCCAGAGCACTTATCACCCCAAATTACTGCAATACGGCAGTTGTATTTTCGACCTCCTGGTTGAAAAATACTCCGACGTGGAAGTTGTCGCCAGCCTCATTCCAACTGAATTACGGGCATTAGTATCTCTGTCTTTAGTGTTGCGGAAACAGCGGTCAACGGCGAAACTTTCGTCAAATCTCAGTTCGTGTAAGCGGGAAGAAACCGCATTGTTCCTAGAGTTGTTAAATACGGCGCTAGTGGATTGCAATAAGGATTATAGATATCAGCGCCAGTGCATGTTGCGATTGTTCTACATTGCTTGTGTCTGGAGAGAAGTCGTTGAAACTACTAAATTAGCCCGTGATAACGGATTAGTAACTTTCAAGCAGTTTCCGTGGCTCTGGTTGTGGCTAAATGTTACGGAGCTGAAGTTTGTACCAGCATCTAACCAAGATATCTCAACGAAACAAGATGTGTTAGTTAGGCTGTAAGTTCTAGCTGTAACAAATTTAGAGATAGTGGAAAAGCTGACGACATGGAAAAGAATAAAGTTACTAAGGTTTTTATCGCAGTTCTGAATCAGCACATTGGCGTTGATGGAACAAACACGTTGAGAGGAAAGTTCCAACTACAATTAGTGCTTACTTGATGGTCACCTAGTCTGTTACGACGTTCAAATTCAATTACTTTGTAACGGCTGAGTAGCTAATAATAAATATAACGGCTCATTAGTGCCTAATGGCTTTCCTAGGAGGTAAACATTTGAGTTTTAATATTGTAGTTGGTATTTTATTAAATCTAGTTCAAACTTGATCTAATCAGTCATACACTCTGGCAGTTGGCAGAATCTACTAACGCTTGTAGTTTCTCACGTTTAGAGAAAGACATCCTTGGCTGGGGCGGGAAATTGATAAGCTCGCGCGCCTTTTGTTTTGGGCTCGAGAGAGTCTCGTCTCGTGTAAAAATCTTTTTGGATCTGTATCTATTCAGAATGCTGCTGCGTTAATCGTACGAATCTAATTTATAATTTATGTGTTTAGTCAAATTCATTGATTCGTGCAGCAATAATCACGTGTATTAAGGTGAACCATGCGGTCATCTAATTCTGTTTCAGGATCCGAATCTATTGTTGATTAGGTTAGAATTATCAAAAGAATGACAAACGACCATGGGGATTCATGTAGTCTTTGATGTTGAGTTTTGTTAAACGTTAACTTCCAATTAACGTATGAGATTAACGTAAAAAAGGCTGTGATGGGTTATGTGTTAAAATAAGTTAGGCAGGATGTCGGAAAGACTTGTTTTAACTTCAGATGACGAAGGAGAATATGCAGCTTGCCAGAATCATGTTCATCATGTTTTCAACAGCAGACTTTTGGCCAACATGTTTGGGTAAGTTCAGTTAAATTGCAAACTTAAAATTTTTGTATGCCTCGAAATTCAATTATTCTTGTATTTGCTTCAGCTCGCTGCCGTTCCAAGACGTGACGTTAGAGTTCCTCACTCCTACGGGCGGTTTTGAGGGCGAGGTTAAAGCGAACGGGACAATTCTAGCTCTTAGCTCAGAATATTTTTATCGCGAGGTATCAAAAGGCATTCAAAGGATTGTCATAAGTCATGTGGCACCTGAAGATCTCGAAAGTATAGTAAAGTAAGTTACATGGGTGGGATAAACTTGCGTGAAGGAATATGGATACGTCATACTAAATGTAATGTGACACTTTGGCTTTAGATTCTTACATACTGGTACAATCGAAGTAGGAGAAGACAATTACCAAAGACTTTATCGTACAGCTTCGACTTTTACGTTTCCACGGGTTAAACAGAAGTGTGTAGAATATCTTGCCAAAACGATTACCAATGAAAACTGGACCGACAGGTATGCTGTGTAAAGAAATTACTTTCAGATGAAATAGAAAAGTATAATTGTATGAGCTTTGTGATGTATTTCGTTGTAGGCACCACTTTGGCTTTGCAAACAAGTCCGAATTTCTGATGGGTGCTGTGACTAGCTTTATCAAGAACGATATTGGTTTACATCTACAATCACCTCAACTAGTGTCTATGCCATGCGAAGAGGTATTTTTTTTAAATTGATGTGTTTTTTTGGAAAAGTTGGATTGAGTAATAGTGGCTTGTGTATTTCCAGTTGAATCGAATCCTCACATTCGCCATGGACCCTCATTACTCACCTGTTGATGACGTGGAAATATTTATGGTTATAGTGAAATGGTTGGAATTTGAAAATCGGTTTGCAACATCGGAGGATGAAGCTGAAGAACTTCTAAACATGATTGATATGGACCTTGTAAAAGAAAGTCATGTTCAGGAAATAGTCCACAACACGGTTCTGCTTCGAAATTTCGACTTCGTAAAACTCTTGTTCGAGGTCATCGCGTCAGAAGAAACCAAGACGAGATGGTTCCTTAATCTTACAGAAGAAGTGCAAAAGAAGTTGACACTCTTAAACATGGCACCTGCCAACAGCAGTACTGTCTTAGTCGAGCCTCCAACTACTGAAGAAACTTTTGACACGAGCCATAGTCACAGTCTCTCGGATATCCGCTCTACTAGTACCAGTCCAGGTGAAACTGGTAGCATGGATAGTTCCTCCAGCAGTAAAGTTGCAGCTGTCCAGTCAATTCCGTCCTCAGCACCTGCTCCCAGTGTGAATCAAACAGTTGAACCCACTCAGAAACTTAATAACTCAAGTGCCTTGATCACAGCCAGTAAGAATCTATCCTCTGTCGAAACCGACATCGTGAAGCCAAAATCCGTAAATAGTGTTGCCAAGAAAAGTACAACGAAGCTGTCATCTTCCAAACACGTCTCACCAGGACCAGTAGAAAACGCCGAAAAGAAAAATTGCCAATCCGCAACAACCAGTGATAGCAATGGATCGAGTAAACCAGCAAAGAAGATCGTAGAACAGCCACGAGAAGCTACCTCTAATGGAAAGAGCACTGGGTCCAAAGTACAGCTGTCAACGATTAGTTCAGGGGCAGATCCTGTTAGTAGTTCACGGAAACGAAAGCGATCAGAATCATTAAGTGATGATGATGATTTTGTAACGAAGAAACCCAAAAGGCAAGCTGCAAAGACACTCCCATCCCGTGATGACAAAAGTTCTTCTCAAGAAGACGAAAGTTCTGAAGACGATAGTTCTTCAGAAGAGGAAAGTGATGAGACATCAGACAGTGAAGCTTCGGACTCGGATGATGATGATTTTGATCCTAGTAATCCATCACGGAAGCGAAGTCGGAAGCCCTTTATACGCTCCGATGACGAAGATGAAAGTCCAGGAAATACTGGTTCTGGTACTGGCTCAGAATCGACTAGACAATCTGGACTTTATGCGATGTCTGAAAGTGTGCATTCGAGGGATACCGACGTCATTGATAGTCTTCCATCTGGAAAGCAGTACCTTATTTATTTGCGGTATAACGAAAAGAGGGAAACCAGCATCATGTACACTGACCTCTGCATGGCGAAGCCGAAATGTCTGGGGAAATTCAAAGGGTTAAATAAAGATGCCAGCTTAGTATGGGTTCCAACAGTTCGAAGATTGTAAATTAAAGTTTTAACCTTGAATGTGTTGATTTTAGAAAATAATACCACTAAATACGTCTGAATATTTTTGCCACAGGTACCTCCTTGGTGGAGTCGAGCATGATGCCAAGACCGATCCTGATCCCAGAACAGAAGACCCTACGGTTATAGATCGTTGGAGCGTCGTTCAAGTTTACGGCATTTCTGAGAAGGTTCTCTTCAAAGATGGCGTTCGCTCTCAAAGATTCTTCTCTTACCCGAATATGATCTCAGCGCGGACACGGTTCCCGCCTGTCTTTTTGGATGGCTACATCTACGCGGTAATTAAAGCAGATCCAAATGTTTATATTAATGTAAAATGTAGATTACATCGTCAGATATGCATTTCTTGCTTCTAGATTGGTGGGGGTTCAGGCCAAAACTGCAATTCAGCCACAAATGAATGTGAGCGGTTCCTAGTTTGCGGTTCAGGCAAAAATAGGACCAAGCGTCGTAGATGGGAGAGCTGTGAAGACTGGATGAACCAAGCCAGATGCCATCATGCCGCTAATGTCATTAACAACGTAATCTTCGTTGTAAGAAAGATTTTGCTGACTAGATACGCATAATACACAATAATGAGGAATCTTCGATGACAATCTTATTTCCTCCAGTGTGGCGGCTACGGAACCGATGACGATAGCGCAGAGAACAAGGAGCTTGACGAAGGTACGAAGAGAATGGGGCTTGAGAACACTGTTGAACGCTACGATCCATTAGAAGGCAAGTGGACCTTTGTCACCAAGATGTCAACATACCGAGCGGGATGTTGCAGCGTTGCTCTCAATGGAAAATTATACGTTTTTGGAGGAGGTGGATCTAAAATGCATACTAAGCACGAAGAAGATCTTCCGAATCGGAGGTCCGTTGAAGTCTATGATCCGGAGGAAAATTGCTGGACAAAATTTCCGGACATGATTCGACCTCGTTTGAATGGATGTAAGTGCGAATTTTTTCTTTCTTCAATCCTATCTTGAGCTTGGTTGTGGTTGCTTGTGACATCAAGGTGATTTTAAATTTCTTTCAGCTGCCGTCGTCCTTAATGGTGTCATCTATGTCATCGGAGGAGATTGTCATGAAGGTAATATATTCAAGAACGTAACTACTGAGTTCATCTGCACACTCGGTTGTTAAAATTTTTAAATGCTTGTTGTAATTTCAGACTCTCAGCCCTATGCTCCGACTTTATCATCTGTTGAACGTTATGATCCTACAACGAAGAAATGGCACCTTGTGACGGAAGAACTAGATAAAGATGGCAATTTTATGTCTGTAGCTGTTATTACCCGTAGATAGAGGTGGGACTTGTAGACGGCAGCCTGCCTCTGGCAGGTTACCTTTGCGTTGTAGATTATACAAGTCAGATGTTGTAGTTTTGAAAAAAGCATATATTCTCATGCATAGATCTGCTGTTTTGTAAAGGTTAGTTTTTCAAGAACATTTAAGTGGGTTTGTTACCGTTGTTGCTGCTTCAGATATGAAATTGGAATTACCTAATCACTGGATAATTTGATAATTTATATACATCAAATGGGTACAAAGCTTTCATTCATGCCGAGGGACAACAGTTTACCGTTAAGGGGACGATTGATTCAGGCTGTTTCAGTAGGATGCCAATCGACATTCCGGGTCAAAACTTTAGAAAGATGTTTAGAAACATGGACATGTATATGTATGTAATTTTTACTTTGGAAAGTAATCTATTTTTCACAAATGTATTTTTTAACCTGTTAGTCAGAATCTTATATGAAGCTTGTTATAAATTTTGAGTTTTTTCACATCGTGCGAAACATCATATTTGGAGTTTTTCACCTTTGTCTCAACGTTGGAAGCCCATAATTGTAATCTTATCTAGTAGTGTAGATTAGCGATACCAAGCGTGGTTGGCCAATTCGTAATTTGCTAGCATGAAATCTAGCGCTTATTAAGCCCTCTATCTCCATGAATGTCGCATGAGCCAGAGATAGCAAATTCCTGTTGTTATGACGTTATATCAAATGTTTGACCCTGTCCAAGGAGAAGGTGCAAAATTTCTTAGTCAATATCCCTAAACCTGTATTTTCGTCACTACAGAGCGTAAACACGTAAATATTTCATAATTTTTCATAAACTGGCTGGTTCATTCCCGTTCTGAGTGAGTACAACGTGTTTTTTTCTCAGCTGAAGTCAAAATGGCGGCATCAACCAGCAACGGCTGGATGCAAAATGGCGTAAGTCCCAATCCCGATGACCGTCTAGCCCAGACCCGTGCCCAGGTGGATGAGGTCGTCGTGATCATGCAAGAAAATGTCCGCCGGATTCAAGAACGAGAATCAAAGCTTTCGGACCTCGAAACCCGGTCTGAATCATTGGCAGCCAGCGCGAGCGTCTTCCAAACTTCTTCCAGCAGCGTTCGCAGGAAAATGTGGTGGAAGAATTTGAAGTGGACCTTGGTTCTTGGAGCTGTAATCATTGTTATACTCCTCGTTGTGATCATTTACTTCAGTACTGGAAACGGTAGCGGAGACGATAGTAGCAAGAAAATTCTTGAGGCACTCTTCGACAAAGAGGACGAAGAAGTTTCTGAAGTTGTCACTGCTGCAGCTGTTGAGGATGGCCAAGTTGATGTCTAATGTGATTGAATAGTCACGTTGCTATGCTGTCATAGCTTTCAAATTCAAAAATACTTTAGGACAATTACATAGTTTATTGCATGAATTCTATCAACATTTGATGGTTTTGACTAATTCGGCCTTACGAATACACAGTGATTTGAATAAATAGTGTGTATGAGTGCTAAAATTATTACTGTTTTGTGTAGATTACGGCGAACGACTAGTTAAATCAACTGGTTCATGAAATTAGACACCGCTAATATATTCAAGCATAAAGAAATCTGATACAAAAATAGGAGAATCTAGAGACTCTAAACAACTGCCCAAACAAGAAACCCTAAAATAACATATTGTTCATCTCACATTCCTGAATTCAGTATTAACGGAACAAACCACTTTCCTAAATGTCGAGATTACTTGCAGAATCCAGTCCTGAGAAAGTTACTATCAGATACTTCAGTGAACTGAACAAAGCTGTAGGTAAGTTTGTGCTAGCCTATGAATGAATTCACTACAATACTCATTAAGATCGACTATCGGGAGAGTTGATCACTGGATTAAGGCAGGATAATGAATAGTCGTAGTGAAGTGTTAACAAATCAGTCCCATTCGTCCCAATACTGAGTAGGTCCGTTATTAGCCTCCATGGTTGACCGTATGAAGCCCTTGACGCAGTTAATGTATTCCTGGAAAAATATCATCCAAATATTAAAACTATCTTTTGATAGATCATGCAAGACTGGAAAGGAACAAAGCTGAACAATGATTTAGTTACCTTGGGATATGCCCGGTAATGCTGAACATGCTCACTGCCTTCGAACTTCATAAGCTTCACCGGGTTTCCTCGTTTTTTGATCTTCTCTGCTATGCGTTCCACAACCTTGTCTTTAATTATGTCATCGGCATCAGAATAAATGAAGGTGAACGGATGATTCTTCAGCGCCATGATGCGGACGAGCCAGAACTGGAACGGTATACGCTCTCTTTCAGGTAGTAGGTCGTCAACGGGGTTGAACATGGCTTCTCCACGGTAACAAAAGGTTAAAGCATACACGAAGTAGAATAGCAGAATTCGTAATTGAAGGACGAATATAAATATTCCAGCAGCGATGAAGCGGAACCTAGAATCAAAGACGTCAATGGTCATATTTTAAGCATGAATGCAATTCATTAGCTAAGTTAATCAATAACTCACCATTTAAGGTCAGCAAAAATGTTAGCCAAAGCCCAATACAATGGCCCGAAAGTCCTTAAAGCTGGAGCAGAATCAATGATAGTTCCTCTCAGATCAATCTCTTTGGTCTTCTGCTGCCTGGCGATTTCCCTCAGGAAATAGCTATACATAAAGGTCCCTCCGTTGGAGAAGGAATGCACAAATGTTGGATGACCAGTCAGTTGCAAATCACAGATCAGATGCACCAATCGTTCAGCCACTCGAGGCATATTCTTAGTCTTGAAGAACATGTACTGGATAGGGCAGATATAACGAAGCACGATACATCTGCAAATGACCAAGGGCTGCATTAGAGAGATCTCGGAGTATCTCCAACCCAATAATGACATAGTTATCAGAATTCCAGCTCACACTTACCCTCGTTTCAAGTAGATATCAGAATACTTAGAGAGGTACTTATGTTGAGATCCAGCCCAACCAAACAATACTACTAAAATCGGCTTCTCTTCCTTCGAAGCATCTAGGTTCGAGTTCACAGGCCAAATTGGATCGTCATCCAAAGATTCGCCGGGCGTCGGAAATTCTACATGGAAATCTAGGTCCACTTCATCATCCTTATAAGATCGACGAGTACCAGTAGGCCGAGCGCTATTGTCAGATTCGGAGGCGGACATTTTGCTGCACAAAAAGAACATATTTTAAACCCAAACGTCAATTACAGACTGACTAAGGAGGAAATTAATTATCATACCTTATACCAGGATTCCGGTTGTCCACAACCCAGTAACAACACCAATCACAATCTCTGCAAAACAAAACTTTACTTCAGCAAAATTTCAACCTTCGATCCACCGCCACCGCAAAATCAAACTGAACGACCGCCGTTGCTTGAGAGACTGTTTCATGTGCTCTTTCATGCACTCAAAGAGTTGAATTCATTCCATCTTTCTTGCACAAAACTATATAACTTACTTTGCACGCGTAACTTTTTACCTATAGATTACAGCATCAAAGCAGATGCAAAACCTGATTTTTGAACCAAGACTCAGCAGCGTTACATGCTCGCTTGACAACTTCTTGACGTTCAACAACTTTTACGCTGACGCACACACTCAGACATCTCTCAAACAAAACCCAAAAATTTGAGCAAATCAGCTGCATTCACCATACTTATTACTTTGAATTTACCTCAATGATGATGTGGGAACACGTAATCTTTATAATGTTCTACTTTCCGGTTTGAAGACGCTCCTGCACCTTTTGTTGATAACTGTTTGGTAATGCACCACTGCCTGCTGACGACTGACTAGGTGATATTGCTTCTCTATATGCACCGGGCAGACGGCGAGCCGAAATTCAAGGTCAGATTCAAGTTCCTGCCTTGGGCTGGTAAAACCCACAAATCTTAGATCAATATTCCAAACCAGTTTGGTCTATAAATTTGATAATGACTCACGAGCTAAATCCTTACTGATGCTCCAAAATTTACAAACTTCCAAATAGCCCTGAATAAAAAAACACCACAATAACAACTAATAACCCGCAACTTTTCCGCATTCCCATTCACACGTCACAGAGATCAATCGGGGTATTTCTACACAAACTAGCGGAACTATCCGGATCTACCCGAAAATCAAAAGACTGGATACGAACGACTAGGCTGGAATACCCGGCTTGAATACTCGATAATACCTTACAGCCACACCTTTCAGACGATCAAAATAATTAATCATAACTTGGAATTCTATAATGCTGACCCTT
>JAQGBJ010004360.1:0-10442 GCA_034698345.1 Sphaeridia pumilis | reverse complement strand
AAAAATCGATAAAAATTGAAGGCTACCCTTGCCGTTTTTGCGATTTTTTGACGTCAAAAAACTTTTTGTCTCGGATTTTCTTGAAACTTGGCCTGAACCTTAAGGGTCCAAAGGGCAATTCCTGCGAGAAGTCCGTTCTTGAAAATGTCCCTTCGTTTGGCCACAGCAGCGTTCCAAAATTATGATTTCCTATGCTGCCCATGTTAAATTTCGTAAATTTCAACGTTTTTCTGCTGTAATTCAGGCTACGGTTTTTCTGCAAAGCTGAAACTTCTCAGAGGCATAGAAGTAGCCCAGGGGTACTTGAAAAGTACCGCGAGAGTTACCGAGAGTAATCCCATTTAGAGATAAAAGGACGTTTCGACGGGGTCCGAAATTAGTTAATGAAGCTAAACGGCATCAAAGCCTGACATAATTAAAAAGCGAGCCGATATCCGAAAACTTCGGGCGAAAAATCAAAATTTGCTTTCTAGACTCCAAATCGATAGGGTAATGTTACCTTTAGCGAATAAGAGTTTGTAATAGATATTTTGCAACGTTCAGAATATGTATTGAAAAAATTTAAGCAGTCTCCGCAATGCTCTTGTTTCTTGTAAAGTTGTGGTCTGCAGAATTCTTCTGATGTTGCTTCTGATGAGATACTTTCTTAGTTTATTTGCCATTACTCATCTTGGGTAGGATTGTAATTTTGCGAGTGAATTGGCGTAAGACGTAAGTGATGTTAATGTTGATTATTTTCTGATTGCAGTACGATTCCAGCAAAGTGAAATCATTCAAGAACATGCCGATCTCTTTCAAAACGTTGTCAGCGTTGAAAATGTGCGGATATTTGACACCAACGGAAATCCAGAAGGAAAGTATTGGATTGGCTCTTCGAGGTCTGGATATTCTGGGAGCTGCTAAGACTGGAAGTGGAAAGACGTTGGCGTTTTTGATACCTGTAAGGCAATGATTATATCTGGTGAATGATGTCCATCTGAACAGCTGCTTTATGAATTTTCCGTGTTCCAGGTTTTGGAGGCTTTAAATTCAAAATTATGGACTAAGCAAGATGGACTAGGTGCTTTGATCATCACACCTACGAGAGAACTAGCCTATCAAATATTTGAAACTCTTAAGAAGATTGGCAAAAAGCATGAGTTCTCTGCTGGTTTAATCATAGGTACGACACCACCGGTTAGATTCTATGCTTGTTATCATGGATATTATCTCGATCAATGGAGTTTTATTTCGTTTTTGCAGGCGGAAAAGACTTGAAGTTTGAGAGAAAGCGAATGGACCAGCTGAATATTGTGATTTGTACCCCTGGAAGACTGCTCCAGCATATGGATGAAAATCCCAATTTTGATTGCAGCAATCTACAGGTAAATGAGCTTGTAAATAGTGATGTATATTTTGCATATTGTGAGACTAATAGTTGTATTGATGGCTTTTAGGTGCTAGTCTTAGATGAAGCAGATCGGTGCTTGGATATGGGATTTGAGCAGTCTATGAATGCTATCATTGACAACTTGCCCATTGAACGTCAGACATTGCTATTTTCGGCTACACAGACAAAGTTAGTCAGCTGTTTTTCAAAATTTAAGATATCAGTCGCAATTGAATGCTAACGAAATTTTTTCAATTTGTAGGTCTGTCCGTGACCTGGCTCGTCTGAGTTTGAAGTCTCCCGTTTATGTATCAGTTCATGAAAATTCTCAATTCAGTACTCCGGAATCTCTGCAGCAGAGTTACATAGTTTGCCCATTGGAAATGAAGCTTGATATGCTGTGGTCTTTCATCAAACATCATAAAAAGTCCAAGATTCTAGTATTTTTGTCAAGTTGTAAACAGGTAAGGGCTAGTTCGAATGTCTCATCAGTGGGCAAAGTATCCAGTGTCCTATTTTATATTTATAATGGCATCCTGCTTACAGGTGCGGTTTGTTCATATGCTGTTTTGCCGGATGAGACCTGGAATGAGTTTATTAGCGTTATATGGGACTCTGCATCAACTCAAGAGGATGAATGTGTATGAAGAATTTACCAAGAAACAAGCTGTTGTTTTGTTCGCTACAGATATTGCTGCTCGAGGATTAGGTGCGTCATCCTTTTGTATTCATTCCACAACAGACATATTGCTAAGTTGGTGTGTTTAATGTTCCAAATCTTTTTAGACTTCCCTGCTGTTGACTGGGTGCTCCAGCTAGACTGCCCGGAAGATGCCACAACTTATATTCATCGTGCTGGTAGAACTGCAAGATTCAACAAGAACGGTGAAGCACTATTGACACTGTTGCCATCAGAGGAAGAAGGGATGATAGAAGAGCTGAAGAACAAGAAGATACCCATAGAAAAGATTGACGTGAACAACAAAAAGCTGGTTTCTGTCAAACGAAAATTCGAATCTCTCCTGGCTCGTGATGTTACTCTGAAGGAATGTGCTCAGCGCGCATTTAAAGCTTATCTGAAATCATACTTTTTGATGAAGAACAAGCAGATTTTTGATATTAGTCAGTTGGACCTGCCTAGCTTCGCAAAGTGAGTTAAAACCCGATTTATTTTACTTGCAAACAATATTTGTTCTAAACGATTCCTTCATGTTGTTGTAGCTCGCTTGGTTTGGCCGTAGCCCCAAGGGTAAGGTTCCTCCAAAAACGACTTCAGCAGCAGAATGGTGGTGCTACGAAAAATGAAATCAAAGAAGAGCCACTTAGTGGCGAAGAAAACGAAGGCGATGAAGATTCTAATGATGAGAAAGAAGACATGAAGGAGGATGATGATGAGAAAGTCCAGGAATCAAAGGATAAGAGCAAATATGGCACTTTCGATTTTGACGTTGACGGTAAGAAAAGATTAGCTAGGGCCAATAATTGAAAATATCTATGTTCACGCATTTAATGATTCATTTTTTTTGCAGATGATGAGGAAGGTTGTGACAATCTTTTCGTTGGAAAGAAAGTGGTGCATTTGGAAGCTGACCCCGAAATTGATGATGCTGCTCATAAGCTGTTAGATGGTCTCAACCCAGGCATGTCAAAATCTAAGAAGTCAAAGACTGCACTAGCGAAGAAGATGTTGAAGAAAAAGATTTTACCAAACAAGAAAACCACATTCGATGAAGAAGGATCAGCAGTATCAGATGTTAGACGCGAGCGGCAATCAGAACTAGCCAAAGAATACGAAGACGAAGATGTAGGTGGCATTAACATAGCCAAGGCAAAGGAGATCCTTAAGATGGAAGATCAAATTGATAAGAAGATCCAACGCGAGCGTATTAAGGCTAAACACAAGTAAATACAGCCGGTTTCTAAAGCCAAATATTCAATGGTTGAACCAACACTAATGATTATGTTTTATCAAACAGGGAAGAACGCAAAAAAGCTAAAATGGCCAGAAAGGGAATTACTGAGGAGGATGAAGAAAATAATGAAGCAGAAGCTGAAATGGACACCGGTGTACAACTTGGTGGTGCTTCAGGTTCTGACTACGAATCTGAAGATGACGGTGAAGGTCCTGATCTCTCGTGGCTTCCTGATCCTGACAAAGTGTACAACAAGGACGACGACGCTGAATCAGGCTCTGAAAAGGCTGAAGAGGATGACGACGAAAATGACGAGGATGAAGTTGATGACGACGATGATGACGACGACGACGACGACGACGACGATGGAGAAATGGAAGAATCCACCCCACCCAAAAGGAAGGCCAGGACGCCGCTGGAAGACGATTCCGATGACGAATATGCTGGAATGGTAGTGAATTCAAGTGATGACAGTGAAGATGATGCTCCCAGACGAAGGCCTCCTAGTAATAAGAGCGCTAAGAATATCAAGCGGAAAAAGTTAGATAAACTTGATAAGAATACTATGGAAGAACTAGCTCTTCAGCTTTTGAGAAAGTGATGATTTCAGACTGCGGTGCATTCTTTTAGGCTATGAATTTCGTACGAGACTAAACTTTGCATTTATTGTAAAATGATGTCATCTGGTAATCGTTAAGAGAGGTAAGTAGTGTAGGTTAGTCTTAAAACCCTCGTGACCGCTTGTAAGACACATGAATACTGGTCTGTGTACACTGAAAGTATATCATTACATTGATTAGATCATACAATAGCCTCTAGCCTCTAACGTGCAGGCACAGTTTAGCTATTTGTAAAACTTACAAGGTCTGTTATGCTAAAAACTATATATTATTGTTACAAGCTCGTGCTTCCTGGCGGTGTGCGCATAAGATTAAATCCCCACGGCTATTTTGCCGTGAGGCTTAAAGCACCAAAACACAGAAGACTTTTGTATTTACACTTTACGCTAGAATATGTCATTGTTAGGCACTCGAAGAGATCTAGCCTCATTTAGGTAGAGGATATTTATATATATGGCATTGCTGTATCTTGACCCAAAGTTTGTAGACCAGATTTTCAAACATGGGCAATCTCATTCTGTTCTTCGTTCTTCTCAATCGAAGTGTACTTGACTCCGTGTGCAGGGTTTAGCAAAGGCGAAACACTATATGCGACACTTTTCCTATGACAGTACAGTAGGGTGACCGCCATAGCTATGATAACAATAGTTAGAATCCAAACAAGAGTAGTGGCAACGGTGCTTGGATGAATTAGCTGAAGTACTTGGCACTCTGTCCTTGGTATGTCTAGCAAATTGAGTCCTCGATTGGATGCTGGAAGTCCGTCGGCGCAATGAAGTTTGTGATGATTTGGTATTCTGTCAATGTCTTCCTTTGTGATGTTTTTGATCCAGGTGATATACGGCTGCAGATTGCAGTCACAGAAGAATGGATTTTCAGCAAGATTGATGTGGATCGTTTCTCCCCTTTGATTCTGGTGGTTGAGGATCCTATAAATGCCCGAATCTTCGCGGACTGATGTGATTTGATTCCTGAAAGCCTCGATGTAGTAAATGGCAGGAAGACAGCTGACATTGATGTTCAAGTCCTGGAGGAGATTGTCGGCAAGGTAAAGTTCATGTAATGAAACCAAGTCGCAGAATATGTTGGGGTCGTCTATAACTCGCATTTCGTTTTGTTCCAGATGCAACTTTGTCACCTTGGACAGGTCGGATTCGGCGAAAATTGATGACAGGTCCGATAGCGACCTGCAAACCGAAAAAAGGAATGAGATCATCAATCAGAGGAGTCCAATTAACCGTTGACGTTGCCTGATAGACTACACTCTACATCACATACCAAGCTTCATCATTGAAAGCGTCCGTGAGATGCAGCGCCCTCAGGTGTTTGAAATTAGAAAAGATTCGACTATGATCATGAATTGTCCTATTGGAGATTTCATTGTTGTTCAAAAACAGGATTTCGACCGAAGACACGCGATGGAAAGTCTTGCCTGGGATGCCTTCAATTTGGTTGTTGGACAAGTCGACCCATTTCAAATCAGGATAGTCGTTTTCGTTACCAAAGAGGTTTGGTGTCAACGTTGGGAGTCGGTTTCCGGTAAAGATTAGTTTCTGAAATAATGGTTTTTGGTGTCAAAATTGAAGTTAAAAATTGGGTTTCAATGTTTTACAGGTCTCCGAAATTACCTCCGTGTACATCGGCAAGAACTGAAGCATGTACGTGTCCGTAAACGCAGCATCGACACACTCAACCGTGTAAATGTAAAGCCTATGTTGGAAGTTGGACAAGTAGACCTTTTCAGCTTGGCGAACGTTGTCACAATAACACCTGCACTTTCCTTGGAACTCTTTGGGACAATCTGGAGGCTTTTCGATAAACGTGGTGCTTCGGCAGTACTTTTTCGTCCTTGAACTTCGCTGGTCCAGTGAGTTCCTACTGGATGATGTACCAGAAGACGTCAAGCGTTTGGACGCTTCGGCAAACTCGCGGGTCTCCAGCAGGGGTGAGCCTGAATTGTCGTCTTCGCGTGTTGCTGAAGTCCATTGGATCGACAACAACGTCAACAGTACGAAGGACCACTTTGAATTTGAAGTTCTAAGGATACTCATTTTGAAGAAGGAGAAGAAGAAGCACAAGTTGCAAATGGAACACACAAATGGCACAGACTGCTCAAGAAGAATACCACACAATTACTCGTAATTGACTCAAAATCACATATTTCCGCCTTGTTTTTTTTGCTCAGCCGGATGAAGTCCAAGTGAAGGCTGCTGATTAACTGCAATTGCTCTATTTGTTGTTACAGTTCCTTGTGAATGTCCTGAGAGGGAAAAAGTGATCGAAGAACCAACACAGTTGATGAGGTAACTTGAATTCTTGAATGCACATGCAATATCTGCCTGACTGACTGACTTGAGAGATTAGCCGATTAGAAATGCATTCTGATTATTATTCAACAGCTGCAGCAGCAACAACAACAAAACGACGACTCTCTTACGAATTGGCAATCAAGCAAGGGACGACGACGAGAATGCAGTTTCTTATTTTAAAAAGAGACATTACGATAATTCCAGATTGGTTCGGCAACAAGAATGTATGCAGAGGCACGACAAGGAACACACGGCTCGATGACGGCATCAAAGTCCATGTAGTGAACATGTGAAATTAACATTGTGGCAGACGCAGGTTAGGCTCAGCTCTCAGGTGTGTGCTTACATTCAGGCGGATTCAATCGAGATTTGTGAGTCGGATGACGACGATCAAGGTGTGGGCAGAGGTAAAGTTTCATTGTTGTCCGTGGTGGGTACCTGTTGGATTGTTCAAAGATGAAGAATATTCTGTGGGCTGTAGCGGATACGGATGGACATTGGGCATAGGTTCTGTATCAGAACGATGCGAAGGTTGGAAGTTAGTTGGATTGTTGGTTGGTTCAAACCTTATATAGCTTTACATGGATTTGGTCAAAGATTCAGAGAAGATGATATGTTTGCAGCTCTTGTGTAAGTAAAGGTTGAGGCAATTGTGTAGATCAAAGGTGAGTTTAGCCCAGGGTTGGATGGGGATGAAATATTATTTCGTTTCCTATATGCTTGTGCTTATTATACGGGGATGAGCCCGAGGGAATCCAATTTCTTGTTCTTAAAAGGTAAATAACGTTTATGAGAAGAGAAGAGGCAGTGAAACGTTATGGTTTCAAAATGCTAGCATGCAGCTTCCTGTTGGTAAATTTTTTACCAGTTTACAAAACTCGAGACTTAAAGTCAGGTTGAGGTTTCTCACATGTTTCTTACGGCAAAAGTTTATTCAGTACGTGTATCATTTCGTGTTTGACAACAATTGAACATTCAATAATTTAGATTACTTTAGCTAAAATTTGCGGTAGGTTAGTAATGCGTTCGTTGACAAGACTCGAATCTAAATTCGGCTAACGACTTAGGAGCAAGTTTTCGAATGTTCCTTTACGGCAGTAAATGTTCGAATTTCGTTCGTTTCTAACCTAATCTCAAGTGAGCAATTCAAAATAATCAACGCCTCATATATAAGTTCGTTTTCGAAGGGCAGTGAAAGGGTACTTGATTTGGTTTTCGTTTTGTGTCTTCTGATCAGTAGATTGAACATGTGAGTAGATGTAAACCAAGACTTGAAGCTGTGTAATTTAAGCTTGGATTATCGACTATATAATAGAATTAATTATCAGTTAATCTATATTTTACAGAGGTACTACGTTACTTGATATTCATGTATTTTAAGTGTACATACTATTATTAATTCACATGGAAACATCACATTGAAATGTATATCAAACCAAAGGATATGATGCTGCAACGTTAACAAACTTGAGGAAACGAAGTTGTTTTGAAGAACAGGCTCAATCTATTAATTTCTGCAACACTTTCTGTAACTTTGATTGATTCGATGACTGACACATTGTAAAGCATTAGTTAATCAAGAAATTGGCAATATAATCATGCAAGTTACAGTTTGAGAAAGTGCACAAGTTTTGCAGCTACAACTACTAACAGGTTGAGGTTGGTTGAAAAGTTGTTGCTTTGGTTTTGACAGCTTTGATTATATACACTGAAAATTCATTTGAGAAAGTGCAAAACATGTGTAAATTACAAACAGTTATATTGTGTCTACGCCTATATTTTATAATCGCTGCTGCAATTGTAATTGCATTATCAACCTTGCAATAATATTATTGTATCGATCCAGTTGGTTCCCTATTAACAACTTGTTTCTCTTCTTGTTGAATCTCTTTTGGCTTAATTGCAATATTAATGAGCTTTCAGATTGAGCTTTCAACCCTTTTAACTTGGATACAAACCACCAGCTTTTTTGTTTACAATTTTTGAGCTTAATTACTTGAATTAATACTGCTGAGACTGTATTTATTTACGCAAAGAACCGCGAAAACCTCTGCTGGATTCTGCACAGCTACAATTTGAAAATAGCGCCCTTTCAAAAGTCTCGTGTTTAAACTCTATGCTCATCTCCTCACTGCGATCTAAACGACTTGAGCCCGCAATTGGAATGCTGTTGTTGTTGTTGCTGATACATGTTATGCGGGGCTCCTCCGCCAGGGGCGCCACCACCGCCTGCCGCCAACGCCATTGGGTTGGCATAATGGGAGACGTTGTTGTTGGTCTTTGAATACATTCGAATGAGCTTGATGGGATCGTGGAGTAGAAAAGTGCCTTGTGAAATATTGTGGGAGGACGAGAGCGCGGGCGAGTTGTTACCTGAAGCGCTGCTGCCGGCAATGCTCCCTGCGACGCTTCCAGCGTCGCTCATCGTGTCGGCTTTGCCGTGGAGCAAGTATCGCTCGGAAAGGTCCTGAAGAAAGTCGAGGAACTTGTGATCAGGGACGACTTTTTTCATCTCTTCGGTGTCCATTTTGGAAATTGAGTCCATTTCACGAGGGGTCAGCCAGGGGAACAGGGACAAGTCCTGGTAGAGGCGGTAGACGAGGTCTTCGACGGGGGAAGAGGGCGTTGAGGCGCCTGTGCCGCCGGCGAGGCCGTCCAAGTAGAGTTCGTCGTCGACTGTGGGTTCCAGGGCTAGTCCGAGTCTATGAAAAATGGAGGGTTTGGTATCAAAAAATGGGATCTTTATGAACGAAGTCCTAGGAAAACTAGTAGTTTAGATGGAATCTTAGACAAATTATTTTGGTGAAAGTGGGTCAATTTTTCACAGCTGGCTCATAAACAATGCATATGGAACTGACCTACATGTCAAATCAGCGGCACTCTATCTGATTGAATTACTTTTTGTCAAGTTGACAAAGAGACTGTTGTCTTTTGAAAGAATTCGCAAGTGGGTATTCTCAAGAGCTTTGCTTTTTTATGGCCAAGGTCGAAATGACTTTGGAAATGGAAAACAACCAAGGATTTCTGGAAGGCTGGAGAGAACATTGAATTTAAATTCAAGGAAGCAGCACGAAGCCTGAATAAATGAAGTCGAATAGAAGTTAAGTGGAAGTGAAAGAGATCGTGGATGGAATCATATGTAATTGAACGACTTATGTTTCTCTAGCTTTCCCGCCTGGGGATTTGAATAGAAAAGCAATACAAAGGCTTCCGTGGCCTTGAAAATAATGAGAGACTTTTGTAACCAAGGAGTTTTTAATGGGCGATTTCGAAGAAAGTGAATCAATATCGAAGACTTCGATGCGGAAATGACTTTGGATAGAATTTTGCAAAGAAACTTGTGGCTTACGACATCATTGACTTGTACGGCGTCCATCGCTCGTCTTCGCGCAGGACCATGAGCGCAGTGTCAGGCTCAAGCGTTATAAAGTAGTCGTTATCGTCAATTTCAGTTCCGTCCTGTTCCAAGACGATGCGAATCGGCACTTCGATGTCGATGTCGAACTTGAGGCGGACGCGGTCGACGAGTTCTGTGATAGAAGTGGCTGTTAGGCCGAGGCGGAGGTCGCGCCCGGCGTCGACTATTTTGAACGGTGTTGTCATGGCGACGGCGAGCCTTGGATGAGCGTTTGAAATGGTCTGGTTTCTAAAAAAGAGAGAGGAAAAAGTTGGTTTAGTTAGTAGTTAAGGCAGGATGTTGTTGGACTTCAATTAGCAAATTGCTGGAGGTGAAAAGGGTAAAAGTGAAAGTTTGCAACAAGTTTTTTCTAGGTCGCAACAACAAGTTGGAAATCCGTGAAGTTGTTGTTGAGGTTTCAGGGGCAGAAAATAGTATGATTTCTTGGAAATTGTTAAAGTTTGAAGCCTTGAAACTGCGGAGATGAAAGCGGCAAAAGTTTGAGAGGGGAGGAGCGTGGTTGTTGAAGGTTAAATGTTCAAGTGCAAGGATATCTGGAGGCGTGTGCGGTTTGTGGTTGCATAGAGAATGGGGAAAGTTTGGAGGTAGAAGCGTTCTTGCAAAGTGTTTTTGTTTGAAATCATATGGGATATGAAATGAATATCAAAGAGCAAAAAGCCACAAGACAGATGTCGGTTTTCGGTATTAATTTTCAAAAAAGAGATGCGATATGACAAGGAGAGTCAAGGTCGCGCTGCGCGCTTTTGACTCGAGTCAGCGCTGAACGACGCTTCCCACGTCCGCTTCGCTGTCAAGTAGCGGAAGCGAGTGAAG